>BGPR01021874.1:0-25962 GCA_013235015.1 Araneus ventricosus
TTCTTAATGACACTGTACTATTTTAATATTTTCTGAACTTAATTATTGGTTAATTGATTAACATAGTTAAACTTGATTTCATACTAGGGAAACCACCTGACAGGAATTTGGGAAAAAAATTTATTTCAAGATTCCATAATTTATGCACTTATAATAATGAATCAAAAATTATTCAAAATTAAAGAATAAAAAGTAGAATTTTTTTTTTTAAAAATGTACTGCTTTGTGCACTAATAAAAGTGTGTTTTTAAAAATTGCTTTTATTAAATTTATTAAAATACTTTTTATAATTTTTTTTATTTTAATTATATTAATAAATAGTCCATCATTTACTAGCTGCAACATAAGGGATCATAAATCAGTTGTCAAACATGTCATTCCTATTTAGCTTCTTAACTGTCTTAACCGCTTAACTTAACATCCCGAGAATACTCGTGCATCGAATTATCGAAATTTTAGTCTTATAAACTAAAATTGAATCATTAATTAGCTTTATAATTTGACACAAAAAATATGCAGGATCCATAAACATCTTAAGTATCCTATGCCTTCTTAGATGAATGAAAACGACAGACCCTTTCCAAAACAGGAGGGGTCATCTTATTAGATAGCAAAGAAAACTATTCAGTTAAGTGGTTAACCAATTTGTTAAACGAAAGAATTCTGCTGACAATCCTTGGGTTACAGAACCCGTTCCTATGATTCAATTTAACTCGCATGTGGTGTAAAGTCGACTCATAGGGTTTGAAAAATTACCTACTGAATTGGAAACAGCAGACCCTATATGGTTGGGGGTATGTCCATAATTGGCTGAAAGTTTGTAAATACAGGGTGGTCATAAATTATCGGACCCATTTCAAAAATTAATAAAAAAAACTAATGATGTTACAACTACGGTTTCTTTTTAAATGAGAGCGCATTTTAAAAAGGTGGGATTTTTTAGATTGGTAACGCGCCGTTAAGGTGGTCTAGGTGGTCGTAAATTATCGAACATTCCCATTTTTGAGAGCCATTATCTACGAAACTATTAACGCTAGAAGAAAAATAAAAGCATCTATTTGTAGGGAATTTTACGCTCTTTATTTTTTTAAATCAATTGTTCTTCGAAAACTGAATACTTTTCAATATATTCAAGAAAAACTAAACAAGGAAACAAGAAAACGCGCATCAGCTTCTGCTGATCGGTAGCCATTGCGTATCAAAATCTCTCGCTGTAGCAAATTTAGATCGCTGTAATGGTACGCCACCAATCTGAAAAAAACTTTGTCTCTCATTTTAAAAAACGCAATTGTAACAGTATTAGTTTTTTTATAAATTTTTGAAATGGGTTCAATAATTTATGACCACTCTGTAGTATAGCTAGAACGAGGAGAGATTCCGCTCTCTACAGAAGCGGAATTTCTGCTAGTAAGATTCCACTTTTCAATACCAGAGCTGAACAGCCCGTTTTGGAAACTTATAGACTAAAACCACAAAACACACCTTCTGAAAAACTAATACACAGGGTGCTCATTTTTAATCGTAGCCCATTAGCTCATTTCTAAGCCGTTAGGGTTAATCATACATAAAATTGGCAAAAAGAGATTTAAATGAAGTAAATAATTATTTCTTATGCTATTTGAGTCAAACAATGTAACGCTGAAAAATATTAAGAAATCAAAATTATTATACAGTCCTCCGATCCTATTAGGCATATTTAGTAATATAGTCTTGACACCTTATAATACATCTTGTAATAAATTAATCTATTTTAAGTAAGTTCTCTTGTCTTTAGTTTTATAATTTATTTTAAAATTTTTCTTTATTTAAGTTTATTAGTTAAAGGTTGTTTTTTTTCCGTCCTGTGCCGGGTTCGGTCTGCTTCTATTAAAACCGATGCCCACTTAAAATTATTATAAAGAATCATAATGATTCTATATATATATATATATATATATATATATATATATATATATATATATACGGGAGTATGAATTGGTGTTATATATGTAACATCATTCTTAAAGTGGGGTTTAAATAATCATCTTCAATAATAAGGCTGTAGTTGAACTAATTTCTAGTTATTCATTTTATAAATTATAATAATGCAGGTTACTTTTAAATACGAAACGGAATCATATTTTAATGAACATCTATGACCAGAATTGAAGAGTTATGAGCGAAGCGGCGCGTTTCAGCAGGCAGGTTATAGGTTTAAAAAAGGAATGTCAACAATGCGCAGAGAGCTTAAATACTTGGAAGATGGGGATTTCCCGGAAAAGACTCGTTACACTGCAAGTTAAAATAGAACTGCGGTTTTTGAAGATTTAGTTTTATTTAGTTATATTAACGTCCGGTTTTGATGCAACACGGTGGCTGTTTTGAGATCTTTAAGATTTAAATAGAAGTAATTAAAATTGAAGTAGCGTTAAAAATAATTAATTTAAAGAAGGTTAAAAAGATAAATCATTACATATATATATAGATAAAACATCTTATAATATTTTATCTGTATATGTTAACTTATAAAGATATACATTAAAAAATAATAGCATACCTCTTCACACAAGGCTGCTAATTTTTTTAAAGAAGAAGCAAATAAATAACTAGAATCTAATCTTCATTCACAAATAAAATTTTGAAGGACTGAATCAATAGTGCTGTTAACAAATTCCCTGAAACTCAGCAAAAACAATCAGAGCAAATTTTTAATTTTTTTCTTCAAAGTTATTTCAAGCTTTTCTTTATTTTAAAATAAAATAATAAATTCTTTAATTTTGTCTTTTGTTCTTTTCTTTCCGCAATTTCAAATGTAAATTTTATAAGTTTACACTCCATTTATTTTCACTAATCTATAAAATGTTCTTATAATTTTGAATATAACTCGCATCATCCTTCATTTAATGCATATGCATATTTTAAAATGCGTATGCGTTTAAAAACGAACTCTAATACCGGAAATTTTACGGCCAAATTTCACATGCATCATACTTTCAATTTCTATTTTCTCATGCTTTTTCTTCCTAGAGGAAATTATCTCAACGATTTCCCTTTGCGAATATCAATAATTTATACCATCATCGAAATTTCATTCGCATGATATTTTCCCTATTGAGAGAAAATTCCACGATTCTGCTAACAGCTTATGTACTCGCGCAATAAGCCTAATGCTGAGGAAGAGTTCATAAATATTCATTTTGGAATTCTGATCTTCCTGATTTGTCTTTTCGATTCTTTTATTATTCTTTTCTTTGTGTCATTCCTTTCCTCTAATTCATCACGACTGCTTCGTCGAGCTCCAGCAGTGAAAGAAAAGGGCTTCAATATTAAGGAATTTCCAATAGCAACGTAATTACAATGGTTAATAGAAATGTTGAGGAAGAGTGATCATCTCCCGGGAATCTCTTGCAAGAAAGATTCATCATTGGTCTTGAATGAAAATATCTGATTAAGAAAGTGATTTTAGGGATTTCTTGCATTTCTTTAAGAAAAAAATTATGTAAATTCTGTTCAGCACTAGTGATTTCAATTCAGTCTTCACCGTTGAGGGTTTTTTAGTCAATGTGTTCCTCTTTTTTTTGCTTAAAGATCTTCTGGTTTTGTTGCGCAAAACTTATAAATTTGCTTCTTAAATCGCTGGTTATAATAGTTAGGAGATATTGCAATATTCTATTTAAGTATGGGACGACTGAAAAAACATGTTTCCTGTTCTAATATGTGGGTAATTAAATTCTTTTTTCGTAAATAGTTATTCTAGGGTTTTGTGTTATCCCTTGAAACGTAATATAAAAATATACTTTCTACGAAAAAGAGTGGAACTTTTTTTATCACAAAAAAATTCCATTCAAGAAGAAAAGTTTTATTTTAAATTTTATAGCTGATCATTTTGAAACTTAAATCCCTATAAATAAGTCAAGATTGAAAGAATGGATCAATAATACAAGTCCTTCAACAGGGTCAAAACTTTCGGAAATATAAAAAACAGTTTAATAACCATGATTTTTTTAAAAATTTACTTAAATACGTCATTTTTACATGATTTGTCTCAATGGCATAGTAGTAAGGTTTCGACTTCGGGGCCGGAAGGTTTTAGGTTCGAAACCCGATTCCACTGAAGACCATCGTGTATGATGGCCTGTTGCACGTTAAATCATACATAGGGAGTCAATCATCCTCCCGCGGGTGTGGTGCGGAAGTTTGGATGGGGGTGCCAGCTCAGGTGTCGCCGTCATCATCTGACCGCAATTTAAAATTACGAGATCCGTCGCAAAATATTCCTCATGTTTCTTCAAAACGGAAAGTTAATATAATCAAACTAAACTAAAATCCATGATTTATCTTTCTCACAATTTATTACTTATTTTTAGTTATTTGTTTAAAAGTAGGAGACATTGGATTTTTTCAATTAATATTAATCGCCGTCAAATCCTTAAAATATATATAAAATTCATTTTTAAAAACTTTTTTCAATTTTTGGCTTTTTTTTACAGGTTGTTTGAAATATTTCTTGTTGTTTTTAATAAGAAACGACCTCTTTTTCAGTTTCTATCGTGTTTATTTCTTTCTATAATTTTACATACAAATATCAGTATCTTCGTATTCTTCTGATATTTCGCAAACGTATCAAATTTTTCAGTAATCCATAAAAACAGTTCATATTAAATTATTTTTAATTGAGAGATTACGCTTGTGAATGTTCTGCGTTTTGATAAAATATCGATATTATTACGAAATTCCGCTAGATTTCATAGACATCTTTCTCCATAACTTGAATCTCATAACCTCATTATTTGCAAAGAAAATCATGTTTTATCCAGTAACTTCCTAAATACCGATAATTCGCTTTATTACCTGGTTTCGCCCTGAATATATTCAAACCCATTATTTATCAATCAACCAATCAAATATTATTTTATCAATCTTCTTATTATAAATTTAATTCAAAAATTGTCTATGAACAATATTTCTAGTCTTCTGTTGTTTCAATATCTTCGGTTCGTTATGTGATATGCAATTTTATATCGCTACTATTCACTGTTTCAGAATTCTTGAGACAGTTAATAGTATTTTTTATTTTCTATTATAGATGTCACTTCTATCAGATAAAATTTCATTTCAGAAGCACCTCAGTTTAGCAGAGCTTTAAATCTACCCGATTTGTTTTTCATCTGGTAATTAATGAAAATAATTAGTCAAGAAGCACAATCATTTGCATTTTCAAATAATATTTAATTTTGACGAAACACATCTTAAAAGCACACATTACACATCATAAATATCAAGAGAATACATCTAAGTACAACTCTCATATTTTCGGTTCTTATTCCAACAATGACGGAGAAAATTACTGCGCAGGCTCCAAGGACAGTCCATTCACTTCAGTTCGTTTAACTACAGGGACAGCTTTTTCATAGCAAATTTATAGCTTCATATTCCACATTTTGATAACAAGATATCTTCTTCCATTTCCAGAAAGTTCCAAAACACTGCTTGCAGCTTTCGCGCTATAAACCTAAATGCCTAAAAAGAATTCAAAAATATTCGTTCTGGAATATTTATTCTTCTACTTTGTCTTTCCCTTTCCTCTGATATTTCTTCCCTCTAATCCATCAGGGCAGTTTTGTGAAAGGGAAAACTTCAATATGAAAAAGATTTCCAATAGCAACGTAATTACAGTGGTTAGGAAGACAAATCTATCTGAAGGGAATAACTTCCAAGAATGATTCATCGTGGGCAGAGTTCGATGAAAATCCCTAAATATCCCGAAAGCCAAGATCTTTAAGGGTTTTTCTTGGAGAGTTTATGGGACAAAAATATTATACTAGTAATTTAACTTCTGTCGTCTCCACTATTTTTTCTTCTGCTTAAACCTTCTTTTTAAGCTTTTGCTAGTTTTTATTTCGTAAATATTAATACTTTATTTCTTAACTAGCTGGCATAAGTATTTGATCCTTTATATAAAAGTTTTATTATGTAATGTTTGTAAAGTTTTTGATATACAAAGTGTAAACAGTTTTTACTGTTGTAATAATATATTTAAGTCTACAAAAAAATAAATATTTAGAATCATTTGTTCGAACTGGACTTTGTCATGTTTGAATGCCATTTTCAGAAATATTGTTTAGTTTTTCTGCTTTACGCAATCTCTTTGTTCTAGTAGGTTGCATATTCTTCATTTTTAATAAGAAAAAAACTGTTTTAAGACAAACATAAAAAATTATTTTAAAATATTTTTTTCTTAATTTTCAAGGCAATTATGGATTTATGGATATATTTATAACCTTTACTTCACAGTCTTTGAATAAGTCAACCGAAAAAACCAGAAATGGATTAAATAGAGAATCTGATGAAAAAGTATGGCTACCTTAACTACTAGTTCACTAAAAATGCTTTTGTATTTTCTTAATTCTTTGCTCATATTATTGCCAAGCGTAGTTCAACTTTGGTATAATTTGGAAAGCAACAACAAATTTTTCATTCATGACAAATACGACATTTTCATATAACACCGACTGCATATTATTTTTCGTCCAAAAGATTACGCTACTCGCCCAATAGTTACTCCAGAGCTTGAAACACCTAATATTATTTTAACTCTTTAACCTCCTAAATAAATGGGACATTTATTATTATTTCTGTTGGAATAATTTCACTGTCATCCAACTATCTGTCCGCCACGAGAACTCTGGTAGCCAAGTTGTTTAATTGTCGGCGGTCGCTATGACAACTAGAGAAGATCCATTTGGAATAGGAGGAATCCGACAGAAGTTTTATTCTTGGGACGTGGCGCCAGTTTGCGGCGATAGTTGATCATTCGTCTTCTCGGTTTTGAGGCAGTTACACGTTCCTAACCCATTTGGAGCTAAGTGCGCCAATGTAACAAACCTGACTGATCCTACTCGAAATGGACTCCTCCTACGATAACCTGTTCCTATAGCGACCGCCGTCAACTAGACAACTTGGTGAACAGAGTTTTCGTGGCAGACAGACTTTTAGTATTTATCCCTCACTAGCAGTACGCGCACGGCGTTACCCGAGGAATCAGGAATTCAACAAAATGAAAAAAAAACGCCCACGATGACATGAAAAAGTTTTGGAAACAAAATCAAAACAAAAGATACACATTACTGATTTTCCTGCTTATTATTTTCTCTCTACAGTACAGAGTACGTTAATCCAAAACAATATTACAAACTTGGAACGTGAAAATGATTATTGTACAGCAAGCAAAATATAAAATCGAATCGGAAAATAATAATCGAAGTAATTCATTCAGTTGAAGGTCATGGCGTATCCTGCGCACGCACACCAGCGATGATTGTGTTTTACGGAGCACACGAACTCAGTGGTTCACAATCTCCGGCACATAGTACTTGTCATCTGTACCGCTGGCTAAAAAGATGAGTTTAACCTAATTGGGTTACTGGTACCTGAAATGAAGTTGCTGTAAGCTAATAAATACAGGTAACATGATTAAAAGTTGCATTTATTTTTGTACTAGCAGTACGCGCACGGCGTTGCTCGTGAGATCAGGACTTCAACAACATGAAAAAAAAGAAAAGAAAAAAAAGAAGAAAAAAAAACCGCCCACAATGACATGAAAAAGTTCTGAAAACCAAATAAAAGATACACATTATTGATTTTCCCGCTTATTTTTCTTCGCAATAATGATATTTCAACTGTAGAAAAACAATACAAAGTATGCTAATCCGAAACAATATTAAAAAATTGCAACGTGAAAATAATTATCATACAGCAAGTAAACTATGCGAAACATAAACACGTTAAGACACTGCCGAAAATAATAATTGAAGTCATTCAGTTGAAGGTTATGACGTATCCTGCGCTCTACACCGTCAGCCAATGAAAATTGCCAGCAACCTTCCGAAGAAGTGCCGCATGAGGAAACTCGTTAGAGGGGAAAATATCTTTCAACTGACTAGGGAAAAATTAATTTAAAAAAACGGGAAAGGATATTTTAAACATTCTTGTTTTAAATCGGACAGAAACGTTGCAGTTATAAGCTGAAAAAAA
This sequence comes from Araneus ventricosus, assembly GCA_013235015.1. Lineage (NCBI taxonomy): Eukaryota > Metazoa > Arthropoda > Arachnida > Araneae > Araneidae > Araneus > Araneus ventricosus. The sequence continues at coordinate 8,014 of BGPR01021874.1, forward strand.
TTGAAAATAATAGTGTTATTAGAACGTTGGATGCAGCAAATTCAAAAACAAAAATAAAATTTAGATGGCAAAACTTACTATTTTTTAAAAATTTCTCAAAATTCAGTAAAATACATTAGACGTTCAAAACAAACTTCATTAGAACGAAAATTGTTCGTTCTATCCGATGGTACGTTTATTGTTTTTCAACGATCCTTAGAAAAGATACTGCAACCGTAAACGTGCCAAAAATGACCCAAAACAACACAAAACATTAAATAAAAAAATTTTCTAGATTAAATTTTAAAATTCCGGCTTCGAGGTGCATTGAGTCACCATTACGACTACCTGTGTAACAAATTTCATTGCTGTAAGTGCGATGGATTTGTACGGACATCGCGCGCGCGCACACACAAACAAGCATTGCCTTTTATAAGTATAGGTATCTGCTGTGGACTATTGTGAGTGAGTGGCGCCACTTTGCATGGTAATGCGCATGCTCATGACTCAGACGCCTTTTGGGGTGTGTCCGTTGACAAGCGTGTATGTTTATGTGCTTGTAATAATGAATATTTTATTTGCCCGTATCCAACAATAAAAAATACTTTATTATGAAGTGCAATGGTATTCTATTGTTTGATTCTGCATCTAGTGTTCCTCAAACAATATTATTTATCAATTTCATCTTCTCGTTGGCCACACTAGATCAACACATAGACATTTGGGGATCTATTCTAGTACCCCCGGTTGGGTTGGGGGGTAGGCAAGTCTGTTGCCCATATTCTGACCTAGTGTCCTAATTTTACCTCTCATTGTTTGTCGTACTTCTACTCATATATTTTAAACATACAGCACTTGGTGGGTGAAATACCCCACCCTAAACTTTTTGGTATTCTAAAAGCCATTGGTTTTATAGTATCTGAAATTTTAGAATTTTAACTATGCCCCAATTTATTTTAACACATTGTATGCGGGTTACGAATTAGATGCAAGCTCAAATAAAAAGATAAACCGTAACTGTGTTTGCTCTATACAATGCTTATACCATAAAAGAATAAGTGGACATATTCTGCTGACATCTATTAACACGTCCAACTTATCTAAACTAGAAAGAAATTCAAATTCATGAATTAAAATTTTGATGTTGAAAACGTATTTTTACGTTTCCCGCTTCCAAAGTATTAACTGAGCCGTGTTTTTAACTTCTGATCTAGATTTTACATTTGTACTGCTGAATCATCTTTCCCATAAAACTGTTTTTATCTCTGATCTTAATAAATCTTGTGTTTGGCGCAGTTTGTCCTATACTGGATCTTGTGCCATTAAAACATACCATGTCTATTGTTATTTCAATCTATATGAGAACATAGAGGACAGCTCAGACACTTAATTGTCCAGGTTAATTTTGTCTTTTAAACTAATTGCTACTTTGGCTTAATTAGAATTTCAAATATCAAAAATTCTGTCATTCGTTGCTCGAGTCGGGTACGTTGCTGTATGGGAAGGGGTTAAGGTCAACTTTTATATTTAATCGCTTATTAATATTGTTGATTTTTTTTTCCTTTTATACAATCTTTTTCACCAGTGTTTTAATAGTCTTGCTTTTAATTTTCACAAAACTATTTCTGTTTTAACATTCGGTCGGACTCAATACAAATGCTAACACGGTCGAGCGCAACTCATCTGTGAAATTAAATGTTCAATTTTTGCTTAGGCTTAAGGAAAGGCTTAGCAAACTGAACTATTCGGTCATAAGATTTATATTTGCACTTTTAAATACCTTTTTTTGTATTTCCTTGCAATTTCAACTAACGAAATGTCCAGGAATTCAGGAGGGAGATGACGTTTATTTTCCCTCAAGGTTCCTTAGCAATGACAACTGTTGTCGTTGAGAACTTGAAATAAATCGACATTTTTGAAACAAGGTATTGGAAATAACGATCAATATCATTGAGTTATCATTAGTTGCTGGAGTACAGGTATATGAACTTTTGCAGGTATATAAAAAGAAATATTGAGAAAAATGTGGGAAATCAAAAATACAAGTGCAATCGGGGGCAACTCATCTGACAGATTAATGTGCCCTTCTAGTACATCAAAAGAGCACTAGAAAAAGAATCACGATACCCTAGTGTGCGTGGTAGCGAGCCAGGAAGCTACTAGACATCCCACCCCTTTCTCGGTAAAATCCGCACTTAGGCACAAAAAAATATGAGTGCTTCATCTCGCAGATTAGATGCTCCCGACGGAAGGTTAAAACACTAACGTATTTTTTAAATAATCGCACCAAATTTCTCTGATATCCTTCAGTTTTTATTATATTTGTACTATGATTGATTCGAGAAGAAGTCATTTCAATGACGTCCCTTCTTAAAAATCACATTTTCACCTTCCATGTTTTGTTTGCAAGATATATTTCAAAATGCGAGAAAATTCGGAAATTCTGTAAACAACTAATATACAGTAGTCGCGCCTTAAATCTAAATATCTAAGAAGAACTCGAATACTCATAACGGAATCCGGATCTTCTTTTGTCACTCTTCTTTGTAATTTCTTTCCTCTAATCCATCACGACAGTTTTGTAAAAGAAAAAAAAGGAAATATCTCCTGAAAATGAATAATCATTTAGCTTCGATCAAAATCTCAAAATATTCAGAGAACATAGTTATTTAAAGGGGTTTCTTCGATTTTTTTAAGAACAAAAAAAACATTTTAATAAATGAGCTTCTTATGTTTACGACTTTTTGTTTAAAAGGTTTACTAGTTTTCGTCCCCAATTTTTATAACCTTATTATTTAATTATGTCCTTCTTCAAAATGAACAAAAAAATAAATTCATTAAAGAGTAAATTCAAATATCTACACCTATCCCAGCTATCAGTTATTATAATTACGAATATATAAATGCTGTAACTACAGTTGCGCATGTAGTTACTTTATTTGTTCTTCTATTATCAAACAGCTATTTAGGATTTTCAGCTAAAATCCTAAAGAATTAACAAATATATTTTTTCAATCAAAACATTGTAGATCAACAGAAAACAAGGCTTATTGACGTATGGTCAGTGGTAAAGCATAAGATATGCGTTTATTTTGATTATTTATCTAATGGTTTATTAATATTGATACTACAGTTAAGGAGCAGTGGAGTGTATAAAGGATGTCCTCTGTAATCGTGGCCTGATATCTAATTTCTAAACTGTCTGAGATAGGCAGAAACTTCCAATTGAAAAATGCTTCAAATGAAGCAAAGAATTATTTTTTATGTTGTTTGAGTAACTAAATGTACTACTAAAAAATTGCGAAATCTAGATTTTTATACAGTCCTCGTTTTCTATTAGTCATACTTATTAAATTAATTTTGACACACTAACATTGTAAACAAAAGAAGTTTCACTTTTCTGCAACAAAAATTAAGCGAGTCATGAAGCTTTGAAATTCATTATTTTAGGCTAATCAACAACCGCCTCGAGAAAATGGCGTTCGCCATTGACTGGATAATCTTCTTCCAGATGGCCATTGAAATGGTCTAAAATATTGAATTCAAAGATCTATGAATGGGTCGGTTTTAGCTGCAACTTCTTTGTGGAACTTCTTTGATTGAAACTTTAGTATGTCTAGATTATTTTACTGACTTACTTATGACCACAGAGAAAGAGTACCAGAGGTCTCACTCCGGAGTTTGGTTAACTATGACAACGCCACCTACGCTGGACAGTCTTTGTGAGAGAACTACAAACCATAACACGACGCCATATTGTATATCGAACGAAAAGCCACCGAAACGCCACCATGTTGGGTTACCGGTTTAATTCTTGATGCTCCTTGTCAAATTTCCCAGATTATTTATTATAATTGGTTTTTTTTTTTTAGAATTAGGCTCAATACTTTACTTAGAATTGATATTAGTGACTATTGCAGTTTTTTCTTCTACATATGAGACTACTTTCCTATTCAAGATTCCTGGCCTGGGAGCTGTGTGAAAATTTAGATTTCATAATTTTTTCAGCAATGCACTTATTGACTCAAACTGTATAAAAAAATCATTCTTCACTTAATTTAAAACATTTCCCAGTTGGAAGTTTATACTAATTTCTAACGGTTTAGAAATTAGCTATTTAGCAGCGATTAGAGTAGGTACACTGTATGATTTTTAATTTGCTTAAGAAGATTATAGAATATTCATAACATCCAATCGCCAACCCTTTACCTTGACTGTCAAAATGTAAAGTCATTGAATAGCGCTTGACAGATTTAGGAGAGTTCATTTACTGTCCATGAAAATGATTCCTTCTCCGCTTGGCGAAATATACTCCAGAATGAGCATTACAGCGAAGCAATCTGTAGAAAGCTTCAAAGAGATCATATAATGCGATAAAGGACAATTAGTCACAATTACGTATCAACAAGCTAATGAAATTATTCATATGAGGCTGTCAAATAGCTTTCCTGTTATATAGTGAGTAATTACCTTAAATTTCATTCTAGTCTTAAAGAGATCTGTCCACCTTTCCGACGCTGACGCTTTCCAATCGAGAACCCACACACTAAATTAACATGTTACAATTATAACTGTATTATTCACGTTAATTCAAATGTTATCAGTAGCAAAACTATGTAGAATAGGATTCGAAACCTTCGCCTCCAACTGACTGGAGTTCATCTTCTAGGGTCTTAATCTCCAAGAACATCAAATTATTGTACTGAAAAAGAATTATTAAATTGATCATTGTAATTATTTCCTCCTTTAGCACTAAATTTGCAGCTGTTGATTATCTACCTATTTTAAGAAATGATTAATTTTGACTCGTACGTTAAATGAGGTTTTTATAAAAAAAACAGTTTTAATCAAACTTAAGTTAATTATCTTATAAATCATTATGAAAAATCTTTATGGAAAACATTTTTTTACATATAAACCATGTTTTTGAAATACAGGGTGATTTTTTAAAACTGAAACTACTCAGAGCCATCTGTAGCTCGAACTATAAGCTCAAATGCAACCAAATTTGGTTGGAAGACCCACACCGAGGTGGGGGGGCGGGATGCTATAATAAAAATGAATCAGTTTCGAAAGTTGCCGATAGGGGAAACTGTGGCGCTGTCGTAGTCTACAAAACTGAGAATTAGACAAATGAATAATATAGAAGATATTTCAGTGCAAAACCGCTTTAATACAACAAATGAACTGCCCAAAGGGTAACAGAGATGAAATTACAGTGCATCATAGTTCTTAATTTAATAAAATTACTTCCTTGGCGATGGCCCTTCAGTATGATTCAATGTTATCTCACTTCTAGTCGACTACACATAGCATCCTGTACGCAACATTCTCCATGGGGGTTATTTGAAGTCCAAGGTCTGTCTTGGTAGGGTCCTGACGTTGACGGCCTTAAAGGACAACATATTACGGACTGTGCTGAGCATTCCTGGTGACATGTTACTTTCGGCCGTCGAGAATGTTGTGTACAGGTTGCAATGTGGGATACAGGAGAAGGGTGGTCACATTGAAAGAGGTCTGGTGCTATGGTGCAATGTAATTTCAGCTCTGTAACCCTTTGGGGCAGTTCATTTGCTGTATTAAAGCGGTTTTGCACCGAAATATCTTATATATTATTCATTTGTCTAATTCTCAGTTTTTGTAGACTACGACAGCGCCACATTTTACCCTATCGGCGACTTTCGGAACTGATTCTTTTTTATTATAGAATCTTCCCCCCCCCCACCTCGTTCTTAGCCTCCCAACCAAATTTGGTTGCATTTGAGCTGATAGTTCGAGCTACAGATGGCTCTGAGTAGTGTCAGTTTTAAAAAATCACCCTGTTCACTTTCGTACGTTCGATTGCATTTAGCAGAGATACGTTTCTGTTGCATTTAACACAAATGATCTTGCATCGTACACCAGAATTCTAGCAACAATCACTTTCATTATCGAAATGCTAAATTTTGTATCCAATTAACTAAATAAATTGACAAGATTGAATTAATTTTCAACCTTTCGAATCAGTTGATCTTAGGATTTTAAGTTTTGATATTTTTAGGTTTTAAGAATTTTCTGATAATTTTCAGTTAGCGGGGCCCCAATCGCCGCCAGGCATGAATGGTGTTACGATACATGCATAGCCAAGTGAGCATTGCTATACGAACATGCATTGCCAAGTAAGCATCGCTATATGAACATGTATCGTTAATTGAGTTATCGCTATGATTTGGCGAGTTATTGCCAAGATTTGGCATATTTGTATCTGGAAATCTCCTAAAGGAAAAGTACCAAATTTCCTTTAAACACAAGAATGTGGGTCATGCATGAAAAGAAACTGTAAAATCATTTAATAAGTCAACATGAAACATAACAGTAAAAGTGGGTATGCCACATTCGGAAATACGAAATTAAAGATTGATCGGAGGGACAAATTTATATTTGGATATATTTCATTATATAATTAAAAATCAGCCATGTGCTTTTAAAAAATAATTTTTAAGTTTTCAATAAAGATAGCAATAAATTCTGAACTTCCTCTGTAAATCTTGTATTCAGTGTATAGATGCTCTTCATAAAAACTCTGTGTTATTTTCCTAAGTGCCGATGACTACACCCGAGGCTACATGAACTCTCGGGCGATGCTGGAGCCGAGCGGCAACGTCTTTTGGCCCCCTCCCACCAAATTCCGGAGCACGTGCCCAGTGGACGTCACCTACTTCCCTTTTGATGACCAGACCTGCATCATGAAGATGGGGTCCTGGATTTATGACGGCCTCCAGGTGGACGTCATGAACAGGTAAGTTGGGATTTGCAAAATGGAACCCTGTTTTTAAAGGGTTCTTTCTTTCTCTCAGAAGACGGCTGACCTTCGACCTCAGATAGACTCGTTCAATTGCTGAGAGGGCAACAGTTCAAAACGAAAAGCAAGTCATGGAGAAGTAACATGGTGGGGATAAATAGAACCGTGTCGACATCTCCTAACTTATCGAAATATATTCGCCTGATATCCCATGGTGCTTAGTTCTCAGTCGGCTTCTCCCGAGAGCCGAGAAATAACTGTAACTGCCTCTTTGCTGTGTTATATTTCATTGCTATTCAAATAATTGCTGAGTACGACGTCACTAGAATTTTTTACATGAGAAAGTGGGAGCTTACTTTGCTAGATTTTATACTAATGCTTTTATACCGTGAATAGTTTACAATCATGAATTTGAAAAAATTTAATGTTTCAGAATTTACGGTTTAAACTATTCTCTATTATGTGTTTTTACAGTCCATAGTTTGTAAACTCAAGCAGCAACAATTCGTTTTTTCATAACTGTCGCCTTTTAATTCGTTGCTCTTTCCTGTGAAACTGAAAAGATGTTTTAGTGTTTTCACTCAAGTTTCATTCGTTAATCTAAGTTTGGCGGAGCATAAACGTATCAGCTTCTTCCGCCATAAAGCCCTAATGATAAGCTGCATTTAGACTGAGGACAGACGCTGGCCGAAAAAAGAGGCCACATGAATCCAACCAAATCTCCAACAGTTGAAAATCTGATGTCAAGCAGAAAGCGTTAAAGAAGTGGCAGTGGCAAGTCTTTGTCCAACCCATATTCCCATTCTCCAATATCCCAAAATTCGGGCAATCGGGTGCCCTTGATATTATACCGTGAAAAGTGAAAAATTTTGTTCGGATCACGTGGCCTTACTTTTTCGATTGTTCCGATGTAAACAGCGTCTAATGACCTCGGTATTGATATTCTTTTGATACGTTTCTACTGCAGGACGTCTGAAGTAGACCTGTCCAACTATGTGCCGAACGGAGAGTGGGAGCTGCTGGATGCCAGAATCGTCCGCAACGTGGTGTACTACTCATGCTGCAGCGAGCCCTTCCCCGACGTGACCATCACCCTGGTGATCCGCCGGAAGACCCTCTACTACATGTACAACGTCGTGATGCCCTGCATGATGATGTCCGTGCTCACTCTGCTGGTCTTCTGCCTGCCGCCGGACTCGGGGGAGAAGATAGCCCTGGGGGTGACCGTGCTGCTCGCCTTCTCCGTCTTCATGCTGGCCATTGCGGAGAAGATGCCGGAGACGTCCGAATCCATCCCACTGCTAGGTAGGCGCATCATGGTCCTTATTTTTGAATGTTACAGTATCGTCCCGCCATTCACTACCTCTCCGAGCCAGCACACTGCGCCGCTCCAAATGGAGTGGCTCGATGGAATTTGGGAAAATTGATTATTAAGCTGGGCATTGACGACCACGCTGTTCTACTTCATTTGTACCAACAAGTTGTTTGTATTCCACTTATTCCAGGCGATAGATTTAGGCAAGTCATTCATGGATGTTCCAAAGCTTGTTTTGAGACACATTGTTTGAGAAGATTCAAAGTCCCAGACTGACTCCCACGCACTTTCCTCCTCCCCAACGTTCTCCACATACACACACGGGTGGTTTGTCGCCGTCTCGAAGAATCATATTTCATTTTTATGACCTTCCATTCCAATGAATATCAAATTTGTTTGAATTCCAACAGCGCTATCTATCTGCGCCAATGTTTACCTGGACTTCACATTGACGAAAGGTTTTGCCTTTCCAAGTTCCAAAAATCATGGAGTGGAACAGCGGTAAATGTCCAGCTTTAGACTGGCCACTCCAATCGTGTCTCTGGTTTTTGTGTGGCTTGGAGCCGTTGTGAATGGCCGCCTATACCTTTCGATGAATCAGTTTATGCTCACATGATACACGCTGTTTCCAATCAGAGTTGAAAATTTTTTTGTAACATTTTTTGTTCTATATTTTCTTTGATAATATAATTCTAGTTCTTACAATGTAGCTTTGCATACGCTTTTTGGTTTTTATTAATTCATAAATTTTGAATATCGTTTTCTGTTTACATTAGAAACTTTCATATTTGTTAGCTTTATTGCAATGTTCTAATCAAAACTGTATTGACATTTTAGGAATTACTGTTTCATTAAGCTAAGTTTACTTAAACTATTTTCTTAGATTATATTTCTTAACTTATAAAAGTAAAAATTAATGTGTTAGAAAAATCTTTATGCCCTAAAAGAACACAATACACAGTCTGATATAGACTTCAGACTTCTCTTCGAATTTTCATAGCCAATATAATTTTTACATGTACAATATAAATTATTGAGAGCTATAACTAAAAAGATTGTTGAGACGATAACTAAATGTTTTATATCTTATTCGTTATATTTTTATTTAGGGAAGCTCTTGCTATTTCTGTTGAAGTATTTCCTTGGAGTGCACTAAATTCATGCGACGCACGCGTCGCTGATACAAACTATATTGGGCATTCATTCTATTTAATATATAGTAGCATGTTAAGCAGTGTTGTATCGTCACATTTATTTCCCTCATACAAGATGCGCAAAGGTTACTAAAACTGAATGGATGTAGCGCATTTGACATGCATCATGTGAGCGTGAATTACTCGATTCCGAAAAGTTTATTTTGGCTGTATTAAATCTCAAAACAGATTTCCATACACTCGACAGACTTTTCACTGTATCATCAGTTATATTGCAGACATACACTACAAGAGCTCTTGCGATTGAATAATGGCTTTACAATTTCAGCCCCAAGTAATAGTTAATGAATTTTGTTACTATTTGATTGGCTTTGACTCCAAGGCTTTTAAAGAAAAAATTAAATTTCCTATCGCCTCCTTCTGTATGATTGGCTCACATATTAATCATTTCAACAATTTATGCAAACTATTTAAACTATTTCTAGTCATTTAACGTAAAGTTCTCTCCAATTAGTTATATACTTTAAATAACTATTCTCTTTAATAAGTTTTAGATTTAATATAAACTCCATCATTGATTACAACACAAAGTTAACATTTTAACGCATAACGCACTAAATATTATAAATTAATTTTAGATAGCACCGAGTCATTTATTACGCAAGCATACAATATTCTGCGAGTTCTTGGATTTTGCTAATATATAACATGGCAAATAACTCGAATGCTACGAAGCTCTTTAAGAATTTATTCAGCCATATAACATTTTTATGAAAGTATGCGTCTCGACTGTTTCCTTGAAGTAAGTTTCCATATTACTTGAATTACGAAATACTACAATGGAATTCTGATTTACACTGGTATTACTCAACTGTTGAGTCTATAGGAGCATAAGCTCTTCTCTGATTAAAATACTCAGTCAAGACTTTACATCTGCTAGAAAGTAGTTGCTGTCAACGATATAATATTATACACACATATTATTTCGAGTCCAGAAAAATTAGCGTTTAGATTTCAACTTATATATCATATTAAATAGTATTCTGATTTATATAATTCTAGATTTATTGGATTTACATCTACGTTTTGGAAGTTAGACGAAAATTGTTCGTGGAAGGTCTCTTAATGCTCAACCATAGACAATTGATGGAGGACACGCTTAAGCCGTCACCCAACCTCTAAACTTCCACGCAGCGCTAACCTAACTATGATCGTTCCATAATAGAAAATTTAACTTGAAGTCTATATAAGGCATTCTTCGATGGATCTGTAAATCTCCGTATTCGGTCGATGCCGATCCGTTGTACTGATATAAATAATAGCCATGTAGTCATTTAAATAATAATTAATAGGCAATAATTAATAAGCATAATTATAATATAAAATGTTAAAAATGCATTTATCATATAATAGTGTAGTCTGTATTTTAATTTTTTTTTCTTCAATTTATTTTTGTCCTATTTTTCATTGTAAAAAAATTGGTCACCTTACCATTAAATACTAGCAACAGTCTAAAATTCTAAACTAACACTTCTTCAATTAGTGTAAATCTCTCAAGAAAAGAAATTATCTAAGAATCTATTTTCAAGCAAGAAATCACGAATATTAACAAACATTTCCTGCAAGGCGAAAAATCAGTTTCAACCATCCTCTTCTGACGTTATCTCTCCGAAGCTAATTGTCGTTCCTCAAAAAAAAGTTAGAAAGATATTTAATTACTTGGAACAAATTAATTTTAAAGTTGCTCGACTTAAAAACTTCTCAAATTAATTACATTTCCCGCGGGAAAATGATGCTCTGTAAGAGAGAAAAAAATAAATCTTTTACGCTGAAATAAGTTATGAATATTGTTTAGCCTTAGAATGACGAAAGTGTGATAAAATTTTTCGATGAATTTTCATTTCTTTTTCTCCGTCATTTATTTCGAAGTGGTAAGATTTAAGTCATTCTTCATATCTTATACGTTATTTTAATAAATGGAAAAGAGGAAAAATTGAATCAAATTTGTGATTTACGAAATAAATAACTCTCGAAGTAATCTAATTTCTTTACTTTTCTTTTAATTTCTTTTGCATTTGAATCAAATTCCTTTCCCTAGTTTAGTTTAGTTAGATTAACTCCCCGACTTTAAGGTACATAAGGAGTGTTTTGGGACAAACCATGTAATATTTGAACCATGGGCAGATAGCGTGGACGGCACACTGGTCGGAACCTTCTCCACAAATGGTACACGTCATACCAGATGGAGGATGCTTGAAGCCGACTTATTTAACGTGCACCATGTTCTTGTACACGGTGAATCTCCTGTGCAACCGGATCATTTGGTTCATTTAACACCTTAACCGCCATGCCGTATACTTCGCACGAAAATCGATTTACCGCATTTTTAGGCTTAGAAACTAAAATTTAATCATTCATTAGCTTAATAATTTGATTCAAAAATTACATAAAATCCATAAGCATCTCAAGTATTCTATATTTTAATTATACAAAAAAAAAAAATTTTAATAGACCACATTTTTAAAACGGACTAAAATGTATAAAATAATTTCTTGTAGCCCTATACAGATTTATAACCCCAGACAGATTTAAAACGAAAAACGTGGGGCGCATGTAATAGATAATTGATGTATAAATAGTTTATTTCACTCACTAACAATTTTATTGCAATGGAAATGATATGAACTGTTGTGTGAGTTTTCTCAACGGCAGCTACTCCCTACACTCCTTACTATTAAATATTGCATGCGCCCCATGTTTTTCGTTTTAAATCTGTATGGGGTTATAAATCTGTATGGGGCTAGAAGAAATTATTTTATACTTTTTAGTCCGTTTTAAAAACGTGGTCTATTAAAATTTTGATTTTTTTAAATAATTATTTTCTGCTTTTTAGTCTTCTGTGTGTGAAATTTTGCAATCGATTTTAAACATCTTGATGAGATTATGACGGAGACATGTGGCAAATTTCAGGTTTATTTCAGTTTCTCTTCACCTGATCATAAATAAAAAATTTTTATTTTCCTGAAAAAGTAAGTTATGTGACGCAGAGACCTTTGAGATATAATGAAAAACGTACTGCGCATGCGCAAAGATATGGTTAAAATATGGGGTGCTTCGATGACCCCATGGGCCATCCTTATACCCAAGAACCAAGTCTGTAATGTTAATAGTTTTCGAGATATAATGAAAAACGCACTACGCATGCGCAAAGATATGGCTAAAATATGGGGGTGCTTCGATGATCCCATGGGCCATCCATATACCCAAGAACCAAGTCTGTAATGTTAATAGTTTTCGAGATATAATGAAAAACGTACTGCGGATGCGTCCTGCAAAACATGAAATGACAGACAAACGGACAGACAGACAAGAAAGCGAATTAATAATGCATTGTCATCTAGTTCTGAACTATGTTTAAAGTTTCAAGTCTCCAGCTCATCGGGAAGTTAGTTTAAAATCGATCGCAAGATTTGTACCGAACAGACAGACAGACAGACGAGAAAGCGAGTTAATAAAAACGTGGTAAAAAAGAAACTACAGAAGAATTAAACAATATTAATAACAATGTACCAATTGCGCGCAAAGCAGCAGCATCCAGTTATTGCATTAACAATATTGCCTATAAGCAACTAACCAATTAAGATACAATGAATCAACAAAAATCATGCTTCAATAAAAATTATAACGCATTAAGATTAATCAAATAAAATGGAAAAATTGAAAGAGAACTCGTATAGCGAACTTTTTCAAAGTGCCACTTGCCATCGGAGTTCTAAAATGGATAAATTTATCTATTCTAAGTAGTATTCTATGCCTTTTTAGATCAGTGAGAACGGCAACCCCTTTCCAAAACAAAAGAGGTCATCTTATTCGATAGCAAAGAAAATTAAACTGTTAATGGGTTAAAATAAAAATCACAATTCCACAGTTTTCTTGCGCCTCACACGTCTACAAATACAAAATCAGGAATTCCCGTTCTTTCTTTTTTACATGGATAGGCAAAAAAAAAAAATCTCCGGCAAATTTACAGTAGATGTTCAGATATTAAATCCCAGTGTTAAAAACTTTATTACAAACGCAACCAAATAAATCTGTTTCAACACAGTTCCTTCTTGAAGCACTGACATTTTAAGCAAAATAAGTTCCACTCTTCTGCGACTGAAAACGGGCCGAGTTATGGAGCTTTGAATATCACCATTTTAGACCATTTCACTAGCTACCTCGAGGAAGATCCGCCAACGGGTGGCGCTTGTTCGAGATGGCCGCTGATTTACTTAAAATAATGAAATTAAAAGCTTCATAACTCGATTTTTGTCGCAAAAGAGGTGTCGCTTTGTTTTAATTAAAATGTCAGTGTGTCAAGAATGTTTTAGTAAATACTACTAGTAGGACATAGGCATAAACACTAAATCCGCACCTAAGAACATGGCGGTCCCTTACCGATTCAATGGGTAGGCGTAGACGGATGCTATAGCAATACCTACACGAGGCCCCACAATCCACAGGCAATCTGAAAACTGTATCCAAATTTCAAAAAAAAAATAAATAAATAAATTGCATAGAAAAGGAACAACTATGACAATAATAAATATGAATATTTAACAGTCTCTAAAAGAATAGTCCATAAAAAAGTTCCGATTCTTTAGCAGTCGCTCATTAGAAGCAGAACAAGAATACTCAACGTTAAATAACACAGAAGATCCAACTTGATCGTATGGTTTTCCATGCAAAGACTTCAACGTTTGGTGCACGAGTAAGTATTTTGAAAAGGCATGAAAGCAGTAATTCCATATTTCCTGTCTTTAGGAATTTAACCATAGAAGAAAAAGTCGCTAATTTTTGGTCTATGTCTCCAATGTCTGGATTCTAAGTGACTGTTTAATGAATTTGGGCAAGATTCAAGCAATTGGCAGTGTCCAATGTGTTCTTTTTTAGTTTTTTAGCTTATTTATTTGACGAAGTTGTGCAGAGTGCATATATCTGGTATTGATGGCTTCGAAAATTCAGATTTGAATACTGAAAATCCAGCCAGATTTTGCGTGAAGTCGGCAATGTCACAAAATACATAGGTTTTTTATTAATTTCAATAACTACAAATAGGACAAGGGGACTGTATAAAAAATTAGACTTCGTAATTTTTCAACAGTGCACTTATTGCCTCAAACAACATAAAATATAATCCTCTACATCATTTGACTCATTTTTTCAAATTGGAATATATGTCTATCTCTAACTGCTCAGAAATTAGCGTGTGGGCTACAATTAGATACTGTATATACAGTCGGACCTCCATTTAACGAACCTCTATTTTGCGAACTTTTCCTTGGAACCAAGAACATTTTGCGAATTTCTTCGTAAAATAACCTCCAAATAGCGAAGTGCATTCTCTATTTAACGAACTTTTTCTTGTAATAAAATATTTTTTTTCTCCCTATTTCTTAAAATATTTCTGAACATTTCAAACTTATTCTTCCTTTTAACACATATTGTGGTGATCAATGACCTTGAACTGGGTTTACCAGTCTCCTAACTCATTGAGAGTAGTAAAATCGCAGTCATTCTTTTCATTTCATCCAGGAGGTGTAACCTTTCCTCCCCCCCGTCCACTTCATTAGAAAAACTTTCAATATGCCCCTTTCACTCTCAATGGAGCTTTCCCCTTATCCTCGAAATTTATCAGTAATTAAATCTAAGGACGCATGTGGTAATGTATGCTTAAAATTACTTGTGGAAATAAATGCGATAATGTCATTAAAATTCATTAATTTTAATATAAAATTATTTTTTGTAAATTGAAAGTACTGTGTATTCCCGGACAATATTTTGTTTTATTCTGGTTTTCCTTACAGATTTCTTTTTGATGGAAAACAAATAAATATTAATTTACAAAATAAAGGAGTGATTAATTACTTTTTTTAATAATAATATTTAGTGTTTATGAATTTAAAATCTGTTTTTTGTAGTTTAAAGTATTTTAAAAGGCGAATCTCTATTTAACGAATTTTCCATATAACGAACTTTTTTCCGGGATTTAGCGACTTCGTTAAATAGAGGTCCGACTGTATAGTCAAAAATAAGGAAATTCCCTACTGATTCTGAATATTGAAGAACCAGTAGGGAATTTCCTTACAACAGAAATAGGTGAATGAAACTGAAGAACATTAAAAGTCGATTCTGAAATAATAATGGTTAGCAGTAGAAGAATATCGCTTAGCAGCGACTTTTAAGTCTTAAGCTTATACATAAAAGATTGTTTAGGGACCCTGAGGCTGTTTATCTAGAACAGACATATATCTTCAAGATTCTTTATTTCTGAAAGACAGAAAAGTGCTCAATGTAAACAGACAACACAACTCAAACATAGTTCTCGATCACAGAAATTATTTACGAATCTTTCCAGGATGTGTGCTTTAGTATTGCAATATTGCCTTCTACCAGCATAGTATTGAAATGATAGCTAACTATCTCCCAGCGTATATTATGTAACGATAAAGTAGTCGAAGATGAAATGAAATAGAATGAAGCTTCAATAGGCATCTTTCACAATAAAAGATGATATGAATTAAAAATCGGGAATGTTCTCTCCTCAACTTTCTTATGCACTTACAAATGTGGACAAAAATAATTCAGCTCATGTAATTATGCAACAAAATTCTCTCGACTGGTATCCGTTTAGTTATATTTACATCCCGTTTTGAAGCAACATATAAGAATATTTTAGGACGGATCTCGTAATTCTGAATCGTAGTCAGATGACGGAGACGACCGATGTAAGAATCCGATGAGAAATTGTGCAGACCGAAGAAAAAGTTGGAATTCCATCCGGTTTTGATTTTTTTTTCGGCCCACTAGGCCATAAAACTGAAATACGATAGTCAGAGGAACCGAGCCTCTCTCACAAAAAGGAAATCCGCAAAATGGGGAGAGGGAGTGTGGGTGGGAGTCAGTCTGGGGAAATATGGGCGGCAGGACCAATTTTGAAAACGGGGGGAGGAGGAGGCACAGTAGCCTAGGAAATCGGATTGTCAGTAGGTGCGGCTGGCGCAATCAAACATGTGAAATAACCCATCAAATTTTATGAACTGAAAATGGAAACGGTCTGCTAAGAAGCCCTCCAAATGGATTGGGACAGAACGATTTTGAATATCCAGCTTTACACGGCGGTTCTTCAGTGGAATCGGGTTTCCAACTTGGAATCTCCGACACAGAAGCAGAAACTTACCCTATTAGCACAAAATGCCCTACAATATTCATACAATATCTTTACGATGTTGTGCGGTATTCAGAATATCGTAGAAACATCGTGGAGATATCGTAGAATATCTTGTGCTAATAGGGTACAAACAGGCCACCGCGGCTCCTCGACTGGCATCCGTAAAAAATACTCTAAATCTAAAAAAAAATCCTATTCCATTGATGATTTTTCACTATCTATATATATATTTCCAGCGGGAGTGGTTTCCCCTAAACTTTCTCGTACACTTTCTAACAAAGGTGTCCTACCCGACCCCTAACCGCCTAAAAATAGCGAAGTCCACGATATATTATTGATATTCATACTGTTTCCACAGAACGCTGTAATACGAAAGGGTCAAGAATGAAAACGAGATAAAATTCGCCAAGTCAGTAAAATAGCGCCAAAAAGGCGCCAAGTTTACGAAAGTCGCGCACCGATACGCGGTATGGTGCGTATTTTTGCGTCATAGTAAGATATGCAATTTGAACGCCTTTTTCTCCAACCGATTGAAACTAAAATTGGACACGGGTCTACAATTAATGTTAGAAGACCACACACCAAATTCCATTTATCTAAGTCTTTGTGTTAATGAGTTATCGTGTACACAAGTATGCGATTATACAGACAGTCAACACCTCGATGGATTTGGTCCAAATTTTGATACGGACCTACATTTCTTATGATAAAACTATGCTTCAAATTTTATCCATCCACTGTTTAAGTTTCTGAGTTATCATGTTCACATTAACGCGGATGTACAGACTGACTTTCCGAACACGGATTTTGTCCAAAATTATTTAGAAACCTACAAATTAGGTGTAAAGATCACTTACCAAATATCATCCTTCTAGCTTGAATAGTTTTCGAATTATCGTGTTCACAGACACACAGTCAGACATAATTTCAAAATTGTGTTTTTCGGACTCGGGGAGGTCTGAAACGTGGAGCTTCGTCAAAATCTCGAGTTCGAATTTTTTGACGATTACAATACTTTCTCTTTGTATACTTCGTATACGAGAAAGTAAAAAAGGAAAGTATGTTTGTGGGTTCGTTAATTGGTTCTTTATGCACTCCCACGCCGTTGGACTTACGGCGACCAAATTTGGCACGATGATGGATTAACACAAGAGGGAGCCAAGGCCGTAAAATTTGTTTTAAAATTCGAATTAGATTTTTGTCTATTTAATTAAATAACAGAAATTAAGCTATTTTTAGACGTTCTTCGCCAATAACTTCTGAAATATTTATGGTACGAAAATTGTTTTTGCATCACCTTAAACAACAAAAACATTTTTTTTTAATGATACCAATTTAAATGTTGTACAATATTTCTCTAACTGTAATTAACGTTTCAAAATTGATTTTAAAAGAAAATTGTACCAATGTTTTTTATTGTTACAAAATCAAATTTATTGTTTCATCAAATTTTTTATTCACGTGTTTTTACCGCTGTCAAAGTTAAGAAAATATTGCTTTTTTTGGT
>BGPR01021875.1:0-25961 GCA_013235015.1 Araneus ventricosus
AACGGTGAGAACGCCATACATATAGATAATATTATATCGATTCAGAAAATGTTAACTGATAGTGCTTAGAAGTATATTTATTACCTCATACCTCAAATGAAATGCTGCGAATTATTCTTTATATCATAAAAAAAAAAAAATATTGGTTTAAAATGATAGGGTTTTACAAAGCCCAGTTATAGGTGAAGGATCAACTGCATTCTTCATTATATATATCATTCAAAACAAGCAACGATACTTTGCTGAATGACGGAGAAGAATGAGTTATTCGTTTAATTTCATTTAGATTTAACTTTGAAAATTTCTTTGGATTTTTATAAATTTTGTAATATTTGTATATGTGCATATTAATGCATATTTAGCTTTATTTGATGATAGTTATATCATTAAGGGCTTTTGCTGTTATAAATTCTCTATTCATTTCCTACTATGTTATTTTCGAACTATTAAGACAAGTGATCAAATTTTAGAAACAACCTTTTCTCTCATTTTTTTTCAAAATGTTAAAAAGAAAGTATGAATGAATTTCATAGAGTTGCTGTAATGTTACGTGATATCTCATGACTTCCCATAATATGACAGTACTAAGATCCTTTTTCATTATGACATCTATTGTCAGTATTTTTCAAAATTTTTCTCACGGTTTTGTTCAAAATAACAAAAGATATTGTTTCAATTATATCTGTGGTATCCGTTTGCGAAACTGAGTAGGTTAATGCTGTACAATGTAAGAATAATGCCGTTTTATTCTATGAAGAACATTTTTAAAGGTATAGCTTACTCAAACAATCAAATATTACAGTAATAGTGCATATTTCACATCAATCCTGAATAACTACTGATTATTCTTATTAATTTTAAAAAGAAATCGTTACGAAAACATCTAAGTAGCTGGAAATTTTAAAAAAAATTAGTATTATTCATTATCTAAGATATTCTTTTCAGAATTCAAATAGCTACCACTTAACTTTTCCTTTCTTTAATTATCATGAAATTCGTTCTAGAAATGTTTAGCTTCTTATGACTAGTAAAAATATTATTCAAGATCTCTCGATATAATTTTATTGCATTCTTCCTGAGCTGCATAGTTATTTCCTCATTAAGCAACGTCTAAGTTAAAATTTATCATTTCTCCTATTGATTAATTGTACATTAAATCAAAGCCACAAGCAAAGCAAATATATTGCAGCGTATTCAGTTAATGTGGCGATCGTTGATCTCATTCAGCTATTGAATCTAGGATAAATGTTTATTTACATAAAATACAAGGCTGTTGTTTACAGCCCCAAGTATAGGATCATAATATTAAGGGATTGGATTGCATAAAAAAAATCTCGATTGAGTGACCACTGGACATAATTTCTTCAAAAAATGATCTGAGGTATGCACGTCCAGTCGCAGCCACCGTTTCTAAAAGTTCTCGAGAAATTCTCCTTCCTTTGCACTTACCCAGTGCGTTTCCACCACATCCTCATTTGGCAGCCACTGTCCACTTTCAAAAGCAGCCGACGCGACGCAACGTCTGGTAATATAATTAAAATACCATTCCCATCTGCGGGGTTCCACAGTGTGTAGTTTTTTCACTCAATAAAGAATTTTTGCAGTCAACAAACTGTGTCTTTAGTAAGCAAAATTTCACAATTTCCTTATTTCCTATTTTTACTACTTTTTTTTCCACATTAGAATTCACTTTTATTGGTTCAGCTAAATAAATTAGTAAATCACTTGTTAATTGTGGCAACAAATAAAGGTTTTTCCGATGGAATATGTCTAATCTCTGGCATCTATATTTTTGCTAAGGGACTTCACTGGTAAACATAAAAAAAAATCACGCAGGTAGGTTTCTATTAAAATATTTCTAAAAATAATACATAAATTAGTTTGTTTTAAATGCTTTATGTTCCATAATTATTATGATCAGTTTGATATAAAAACCCTAAAATGTCTTCGTGATGTCTTCTTAAATCTTTTTGATTAAATTCCATATGTTTAATAATTACTAGGATCAGTTTGATAATTTTTCAACAGATATGAGCATATGCATCTATTTCTAAATAGTAACTCATTAATAAGGTGGTCTACTTTCACACTATTAGTTCGCGTCACTCATAGTTATCAGTTAAAAATAAAGCTATAAAAATATCAAGACAGTTAAAATAAGAAGCAAGGTTTGCAATATAAAGTTATCAGATGTAATTGTGCAACATTAACATTTATTTCCGGACCTTCAATAAGCATACATAAGAAATATTAATTCATAATATATTATTTCTGTAAATCTGCCCTGACAGAAATAATCAATATTAACAAAGAAATTAAAAAATAACACACACTTTGTTCGGATTCAGTTTAAACCTAAGAAATATTATCATAACGGTATCAAAAAGAGTAGAGTAACCAGCAGGAGTGAGTGATCTCCATTAAACTTTCTGATAAAGTTGTCCTACCTGCCCCCCCTCCGCCTAAAAAATGCATAGTGCTACGTGTGTTATTGATATTGTCTTGGCAGAACGCTGAAATACGAAAGGGTCAAGAATGCAAGCGAGATAAATTTCGCCAATTCAGTAAAATAGCGCCAAGTTTACCAAGGTAATGCGCCGTAAAATGCGTTTTAAAATATTAACTGTTATAAATAATAGGAATTATTGTTACTCATTGTTTCATAACAGTAATAAAACTGTGTATCAAATTTTATTTCTCTAGCTATTAAGTTTCTGAATAATCGTGTCCACATAAATCGGGACAGACGGACAGACCGACTTCCCTCGGACGGATTTTGTCCAAAATTTGTTAAAAGCCTGCAAATTATGTCTAAAGATCACATACCAAAATTCATTCCTCTAGCTTTAAAATAGTATTTGAGTTATTGTGTTCACAGACACACGCAGACAGACAGACAAAATTGTGTTTTTCGGACTCGGGGAGGTCTAAAATGTGGAAATTCGTCAAAATCTCCAGTTCGAATTTATTTTGACAATTACACTACTTTCTCTTTGTATACTTCGTATACGAGCAAGTAAAAATTAACCTTCAAAAAATATTAATAATACAGTGTGGTCAAAAATTATTGGACTCATCTCAAAAATTAATTAAAAAATAATAATAATGTTACAACTACGATTTTTTTAGACGACAGAGCATTTTAAATTTTTTTCCAGATAGGTAACGCGCCGCTGCGGTGGCCTAGGAGGTCGAAAATCATCGGACGTCTCCCATTTTTCAAAGCCATTATTTGCGGAACTATTAAAGCTAGAAGAAAAATAAAAGCATGTATTTGTAGGGACTTTTACACCCTTTAATTTTTTAAATCAATTGTAATTTGAAAACTGAATAGTGTTCGATATATTCAAGAAGAACTAAAAAAGGAAACCAGAGAACGTGCATCGGTGTCTTCTAATCGGTTGCCATTGCGTATGGATATATCACGCTATGGTAAATTTAGGACGCCGTAATGGTACGCCACCTATCTGAAAATAACATTTTTTATTTGCCTTCTCATTTAAAAAAGCAGCTGTCAAATTATTAGTTTTTCTTATTAATTTTTGAAATGGGTTCAATAATTTATGACCACATTGTATATCTCATCATATATTTTCTCACCTTTTTGCTTAGACAGAAAACGTTAATTTACGAAATTATAAAGATATTGAACATTTGAATTTCAAATATTCAAAATGCAAGATTCAGTAAAATTTTGACCTGATAATTTCACAAATAAAAGAAAGTACTGCATGATTTCTTCTGAACACATGTTCTGATTTATTTTTTTGTAAGTGTGAAGCTTGATATCAGAAAAGTTTAAAGCCTAGATTCCAACTTTTTATTTTTTTGAATCTTTTATTGTTAAAAATTGTTTCTGTAGGAACCTAAACTTAACCGAATTTTTGTAAAAATCGCAGCACAGCACAGCACGTTCCAAAAAAATTTATACGTTTTTATTTTATTTTATTTATTATTTAGTTGTGTTGAATGTCGTTTAAACTAAGCATGATGATTTTTTATTTTGCAATATTTATATTTCTTTTAGCCTTTTGTGATACTTAAGTTTTATAAATGTTTACAACTTTGACAAGGTGTACTTATTTTCATGGCGAATAAAAGATAAAAACTTTATAGATGTAGAAGAGCATTAGAAAAGAAGTTATTCAAGAGTGATGAAGATAATTTTTTTAGAATTTTAGGAGGAGAAATAAAGCAGCATTTGAGATAAAGTAAACAATCAGAAATCTTCTTACATATAAATATTCAAAAATTTTAAAAAAGAAGTTTTCATTCATTTAAACGATAGAAATATAAAATTTAATTCTTCTTTCTTCGAATGACATGTTACGAAAATTAATGTCAAGTGTGCTTAGATTTTTTTATCTTTTTATAAATAGTTTCCAAATCATTGTATTCCTTCTATTCCCAGTAGGTTATTTCATTTTTTTATGGAATCTGGCAAAATTCTAGGAACAATTCTTTTCAGCTCAATTATTTTTTTCGTAATAAAAAAGATGATGCTACTACAAATAAATTTATGAATCTAGATAAGAAGTAAAATTCTAGTTATGTCATTATATATAATTGATATAAATATTGAATTTAAGGTAATGATTAGAACTAAATAAGAATTATAAAAGAAAATGAAGACATGTTTTTTAAGATAACATAAATATTGAAAATATTTACTACTATTCAACGTTTTCGCATGGAATATATAGATGCTTCTATCAAGATTTCATTTGTGCTTGTTGAGATTAGAACAAATATCTTGTTTAAAAGTAAATAATCTCTGGGAGCTTATATGAAGTAATCTCAAATTATATAGCATAATCATTAATTCCATTTCAATTGTTATAAAAATTGCTGACTAAAATAAATAAAAACGAAATAATAAATTTTACTAAATTTTTTAGAGGTATTTATATTAATGATTGAAAATTTTCATTACATATACTAACGAAATTAAGAGGCCCAGGGAATTTAAAACAAAATTAAAAATACAAATTTCACTTGATTTTAGATTTATATAATATATAGTTGAAATGATGTTAGTAATAAAATATTAGTTACGATTCTAAAATATTTGAAGCTAAAAGTGAAAAAATTGCAAACTTATACATTATTTCTAAAATTAAGAAAAGACTAATTAACTGATTTTTCATAATATTTCTTTACATGTCAAATCTAATTTCTCATCTAAATGGCTTAAGATCACCGATAGATTTTTCTAATAATTCTTGCTGATCAGAATGATCTGAATATGATCATCAGATTTTTAAATTAATAACTATAAATAGTATTATTTTTGTTTGATGTAGAAGCAACTTTGCTACAACACACAATTCTTTTCAGACTAAACAAATAAAAGTGTATCAGAGATTCCATTTATATACATTCATTTTCTTTACAAAAAACAATTGAAGCATTAATTTTGGATTTGCTTGAAGCAGAGCCCCAAGATAAGATTTCGTTTATTTTTGAACTGAACTCAAGAAACAGTAAGAAAGCTTTTGCTTGAGGCAAAGAAAGCACTTCAGATTTAAACATGAGGCAATCTTCAAAGATGAACTATTGGAAATCGTTTATCGAAATAGCGATATTTAAAAGCCGTTCCTCGATAAATGAAAGCCGATGAAAATTCCCGAGAAATGTTACTATCATTGAGAAATTCTTATTTAATTGAAAATTCATCGGATTAATAAGCCTCTTAATTTAATCTTACAGTCATTACTTTGCAAATTAAGAAACCACTTCAATGAAACTAATTTCTAACTACAAAAATTACCGATAATCTGATGAGGATATTGGCTTCCTGTCTCTATAGACAATGCAATAAAGAAGAGCATTTTTGTGCTTTATGTTGTAAAACGTTTTTTTAATTCTTTAAATGCTACTTTCTATAATCAATGTTTCCAAATGATGAAATCTGTATTATAAAGCAGAAAATGCATGTGTCTGTATAAAATGCCCAAATGCATCAAACTCTTAACCTCAATGGGCCAAAGTTGAACCATTATTATTAATATTTCAAATTGTAGTCGGAATTTGTATATATTATTATTTTCAATATCCTATTTGTCTCAATATCTTCATTGCAAATGTAACTGTTTTTAAATGTATAAGCGGTCACAATATGCCTAATTAATATTTAATACCCAAGGCAACACAATGATATCATTGCAAATATAATTGTTTTTAGTAAACGAATATACTTTATAACATTAAAGTAACATTGTTGTTACATAATCATAACACAGAAAAAGTACAAATGTACCAAGCTCCTAACCTAACGGGCCAAAGTTGTCTGTCAGTGGCCTGCAACTAATTACAGCACTGTATACCTTCTGTAAATCCAAAAATTGTAATTAACAGTTATATCAATGTTTGTAACTTAAAAAGAATATTTTAATAAAGTACCGATGCGGGGTCTTGTGGGCTCCGTGGACGGGTAGGTTGATCTCTTTTCCTACGGGCAGTCAACCAAACCGCGAAAAGGAATCGCAAGATTTCAAAAGCGGGACTGCTCGTAGCGCCAATGTCTGTTTGTCATATGAACTCCTTATAGAAGGTGAACAGCAGCAACATGAAATTTGCAAGTGCCATTTAAGGGACATGAAATTTGCAAGTGACATTTAAAGGTGCATTTTTAGGTTATCTGCGCTATTTTTATCTTTAAGAATTAGTTAATTCATAAGATATTTATTTAAATAAAAATTGATTAAATTATTTGCGTTTTTGTGCTGGTTTTCACCAATAAGTTCTGGAATACTTATCGTACGAAAGTGAGTTACATACAATCTTAAAGAGCAACAAAAAATTATGATAACATTTAAAATGTCACGCAGTTTTTATCTCTAATTATAAAAAAAAAACATTTTAAAATTTTTGAACCCAATTTTGTAACATAGCTTTCGATTCATGTAAATAAATTTAAACTCATTTTAATGTCACAGTAATTCCTTCATTCACATGATTTTGCCATTGTTAAACTTATGATAAAATATTACTTTCAATGGACATTAAATCCAGTGGAGAATTTTTTTTCCCGCTTTTATTTCACAGCATACACGTCTTTGGATATGCAGGCACCGCAATCCGATGAGATTATTTCATATACTCTCTCTATGAGATGTTTAGTTTACTTTTCTCAAAATTTTAAACGATCATAATGAGTTTGTAAAGTAATTCAAGGGAACTAAGTCCAATTCCTACCAAAATGGGAGGATATAAGGAGGAAAGAAGGAACACTGTGTGATGTTTGTCCGGTCCGGCAAACGAACACCAAAAATAAAGAAAATGGTACCTCAGATATTGACAATAAAACCCATGGTATGGAGGTACTTTTGTTATTGCCTTAGCAATGATGGGGAGGGAAAAATAGAATTCCAAGTGTTGCTAGATGCGTGCCAGTCGGTTCAAAGTGCACAGAGAGAAAGGAGAGAGGGGATTAGCTGCTAGCCGAGAGGTCAATCGAAATGGGAGAGGGTGAACGAAAATCAACGAAAGACATTGCTGCGAAAAACTGTTTAATTAAGTTTAAAGTGTTTTCAGTGCTTAGACTTGAAAATATTTTTGTCCCGAGAAATGCCGGGCTTATCAGGTAGTAATAAATATTTCATTCAATAATTCCCGATTTTGTTTGAAACGAAATGATTCATTCGAAGAATTAGTAGGTTGAATGCATATATTACAAAAATGATGTTGTTTGATAGTGATATTAATATAAAAATATTATTCAAATGAGATAATTTTAGGATATTAATCTCACATCTGGAAAGAATTCCGAAGGGGACACTTCCGTGGAATTGGAAACTCCACTTAACATGCACCATGTTTTCAAATTGAATGAAAATTTTAGTGAGAGATTAGAAAGGTTTCAAATTTAAATAAAATTTAGAAGGCTCCAAAACATTTTTTCAAGACAGAAAATTTTCAAACGAAATATTTATACCCATTTTTATATGATTTTTTTAAATTTCTCTCTAAATATTATTAATTTATGAGAAAATTAAAAATAAATCTATCTTCCTATTGACCATCCCTGAATTAATTAATTTATCTGAAACTACTTCATCTTTAATCCATTTACCTATGATTGCTCTTAGTGGTTTACACAGGGTGTCAGAGAATTATTAGACTCATTACAAAATTATATAAAATAAAAACTAGAACATATATAAAAGCAATTACAAAAGTTAATAAATATAGATGTGAGATTGCTTGGTTGCGTGTTGTATGTCCAAGCGATACTCGATTTCGCGCCTGTGTTTGCAAGCATCTGAGAATCTATCGAATGAATAACAGCTGTGATAAGGTGCTTAAGTTCCTCATTTTAGAGTAAGGCATCTGATATATATAATATTTCACAAGATCCCACATGAAAATATCCAAGAGACTTAATTCTGAAGTTAGGATGCCACGATTGAATTTTTGAACTGATTGAATTTTTCTCATAATATGAACATCAGACCACACTTAGCTTCATCATATCAGATTCTCGGAATAAACAATGACGTGAAACAAAACCTTAGGAGCCGTGTTATTTATACGAAGCATCGGGACAACGCTACTCTTCCTAGTTAGTTTTCTGCCAACTTTTCTAATGTTTGCACTAATTCTCGGACACCATGTATATCGTACCTTTTCTCTTTAAAAGAAACGTGCTGAGAAAAGAATGAAAACATAGCAGCCATAACCATTCAGTTTAATGGATATATTTCTTTACGTAAGCAAAGCAATATCTCGGAGAGCTTGGTTTACAGATTTTACAAAAATTGAAATAAAATATGAAAGCAAAATATATTAGTATATTATCTCAGATTACAACAATGAAAGAATACATTTAAATATTTGCTTAAACAATGAAAACTGTTTGAGTTGCGCTGCAAGAATGAAAAGTATTGTAAATTATGCCAAAAACTATTTTTTAAAATTTATTAAAATTTGAGGAAACAATGTAAGGTAACTTAATTAAATCATCGGAAAGTTAATGTTTGCACTTTCAGATGGTGTGAAAATGATTTTTGTGCTGTAATACTTTCGAAGTTAATTAAGAAACAACACCAAAATGTCACTTAATTTTTAATTAATTAAAATTATAGTTAAAATTTCAGAAACAGTACACCAAGGTGCACATTCCCACCCTCCAAAGTATGTTTGTGGGAAATTTCGTAGCTCTAGATTCAATGGTCTGCCCTGTACAAACAAGCAGACACATATTATCCTTTATTATTAGTAGAGATAACTAGTTAAAACTTGATAAACATGATTTATGTTCATTTCTCCTGCATAGATGCAAGATTCTGTTCATCATATAAAACCAATAAATAATATCTTCAAATATGTATCTTATTTAAAGAGTGGAGCATCATGGTTCTCAACTAGAGATCCTTCGCCCTAGTGTATACTTTATGTCCTTGTACTATATATATGAAAAGCCACACCTGTCGAATGAATGCACAATGTTAGCATTCGGAAGACACTAGTTACAAACTTGTCAATATTTATTAAAAAAATAAATATTTATGAATCACTTTCCAATCTTCTGCTTTCTCAACATTTAGACTTCTATCCAACATCTTTAGACCTAGATAATATCACTGATACAGCTAAGTATTGGCTATTAATATGTATTCTTGTATCTAAGGTAATACTTTAATAAAACTATACAGGGTTCTCGCTTATATCCGTTACAGCGGGTTTTCTCTTCCTCCCATCAAGTTACCTTCCCACCGCTTCTAAACGGTGACAGCTTAAGATCAGAGGTTGCTGTCTAGGTATAGTAAAAAAAAGCTAGCACTACTCGACAGTTAACACGGCATATCTATCTGCGAATTTTGGGAATTAGCGTTCTATCTTAAGTAAACGTTGAAGATACGAGAAAAACGTCAAATAGAAAGTTGCTTGTAATCTCTCTATCATTTAGTACGAAAGAGCTGCACCATTGGTAGTATTACTTAAAACAGGTACCAAATATGAACATTTGTTTGGTCATGATTTCGAAAATTGTCATGTCATAAAGAGTGGAAGTAAGGAACTGAGACACGTCTCTGTCTTCTGGATCATTTATTTATATTGCTCAAAATGCTCTCCGTTAGCCACTATACACATTTACACTCTGGACTGGATTTCTTGTTTTTGTCGCGTTTCACGACGCCATAGTATTGAAAATCACAATCAAACAAATGCTCATTTTTTTACATTCTGTTTTGAATATTACTGTGCGCTTTTCGTACTAAATCGAGAGTGCTCTACAACTTTCTTATTGACTTTTTCTCATATCTTTCACCTCTTACGAGACAGGACCTCTAATTCCAAAATTTGCCGATAGATGACGTTGTAAGTTGTCGCAATGAGTTGCACATAGCCTTTTTACTATACCTAGACGCCAACTTTATGGCCTAAGCTGTCACCGTTTAGAAGTTAAGGGGGTGTAACGGATATAAGTGGGAACCCTGCATATCGTTATCAATAGAAGTAGCTATCTTTGTGCATAAATATCAGTACATTGCTGTGAAACAGATCCTTTATAAATGTTTTTAATTGAAGCGAAATGATACTGGGATCTTGGAAGATTTCGCGGATTTAATATACGATTTCAGAATACACAGAAACCTATTACAGTAAATTACCAGTTTAAAATATTATGGCTTTTAAAACAACGCATAAATGTTCAGGGATTCTTAGGCATATTTTCAATAAATTTAGAAGAAATGTTGAAATAAACCGAAAACAAATACATTTCAGATTACCTAAACCATAGTTTATCTTTTAATATTTCTGCAATCTTATTTCCCTTGATGGTTATTGAACTTTTTCGAAATAAATTCTGCTAGATTTATCATTATTACATTAATGATAACTAAATTGAATTTGATGCAGAAAATAAAATATTATTCCTCCAACGCTCACATCAATAATAATTATGTTAAGTTAAACTGTAGTCTAGATTTTTCCTTGATTGCTGGTATAAATATCAATTTTATAAAAAATGTCTTAAATTCCTTTCGTCATTGAATGAAAAAGAACAAGTGATTGAGTATGGTTAATTAAAAATTCAAATATGGGCATTCTGGTTGTTTACGGAATT
The DNA here is from genome assembly GCA_013235015.1 of Araneus ventricosus. Classification (NCBI taxonomy): domain Eukaryota; kingdom Metazoa; phylum Arthropoda; class Arachnida; order Araneae; family Araneidae; genus Araneus; species Araneus ventricosus. Next base: position 11,075 of record BGPR01021875.1, read on the forward strand.
CTGAGAAATGCTTTTTCTAGTAATTCGTTAGAAGTTCAAAATATAATCTGATAAAAAAAATCATTTAAAATTTGAAAGTAAATAGGAAGAATGGGTTTAATTCGATATCAATAATTATAAACTAGCACACATAATGCTGATATAGAAATGGAAAGAATAATGGAAAACCAATGCTATAATTAATTTTTTTTAATTTCTTTGAAAATAATAGATATTTAAGATAATATAAAATAACATAATACAAAATTCAAGATAATATAAATGATTCCAAATCATTAAAATTCTTTGAGATAATACAAATTTGCATTTTTAATCAAAGTGCTCCTGTTATATTTCAACAAGAAGAAAGCTGCAGAATGTGTGAATATTTATAATGATGGAACTTTGTAAGTCTTAAAGATTTTAAAATGGAGTATATTAATTCAGCATCATCTCATCGCAAATGATAAATGTGTGCTCGTATGCATATTTACGGATCCTACATAGTAGGGAATGAAGTCGCTTCTCATTGACTCTCAGCGTCACGTGACTTGGCTCGCTTCTTAATGATGTCATAGCAACGCGCTCAGGCGGAATTTTAACAATTATTTTGTCTTTCACTATCGCATTATGGAGAAATCAAAACTACCTTCAAATTATGATTATTTGGATGTTTCTCAAGCAAATGAAGTATACGTCTTTAGAATAAAACCAATAAAGGACGCACTTTCAGCAATGTTAAGTACTGTTTAGCTTCACGACGTCATTTAGAAGCAAGCGAAATCACGTGACACTGACAGCCAATGAGAAGCGACCTCATTCCCTACTATGTAGTTTCCGTAAATATGCTGCTCGTAGGAGCTGGAAACATCAGTTGATTCCACACGCGACTTTAAGAAATGGAAATGGAAGTTCATTTTAAATGCAACTTATGGATACTTACAGAGATCGTGAAACTTACCATGTCCATGTCAGGTTGTTAGTATTACCAGGGAAGCGATATGTTATCGAAATTCATCATAGAAAGTGGTTACTTTTCTTCCTGAATATCACATATTTCATATCCCTGTGATAAAAAATTAACTGTAGGTTGAGATTATATCTATACATAGAGAGAAAAAAAAAAGTTCTTTTTATTCTTACTTACTAAATGATTATGAATGCGGCTGTTACTTCTAAGGCGAAACGTAAACATTATAACGGCAATATCTATTTTCTATCAGTTCCACAAATTCAACAACAACAACAATATAATATATATTTAACAGAAACTTTTCTCGTAGGAAATTAAGTTTCTGGCAGGTTATTAGCATACCAAGAAATTTAATTAAATCTGCCACTGAAATAACAATACAGATTTAACATTGAAAACAGAGATATTTGTTTAAAAATTTGGCTTAATATATGTGTATCTCTTCTGTAAAAGTTAGAAGGTGAGGTAAAAAACACTTCAAAAATATATACAATTTACAAAAACTATTTCCATTTAATTAAATATAGAAGCAAATTTTGATAATTTAGAAGTAATTTTAAAAATTTTAAGATGTTCTGGTTTTTTAAGTTTTTTCCAGGGTAAGTTAACTATTTTTTCTTCCATACTTCCTATCTTTAGTCTAATATTACGCAATAAAAGACTTAGATTTACCTTTCGTTTTGAAACTGTAATGAACCTTGGTCTTTAAGCCTTGGTGAGATGTCAGTGATAACGCTTCAGCCAGCATCTCCTCTACAAACTTTAACACTACACCTGCAGGAAAATATTTGACCATGGACCGTATGCTGGAAAGTGGGAATCTTCGATGGAATCTAGTATCATACCCATGGACTTCCCGTTTTCTAGCCGAGAAAATTGTATCAGGCCACCTCTGACATATGCGTTATTAGGAAATATTCTTAAAGTAGATTACTTTTGTGATAACAAATCAGCAGTAGAATATCTGTGAAGATAATTTTAATGAAGGGGCGTTTGTATTTTATATTCTTAATGAACGTTAGTTAAATTTAAATTTATAATATCTTAGGAATTTTGTGTTTTCCTTTAAAGGGAAAAAAAATAAGGATAGTTTTCTTATTTTTTACCAAATTATTCCTATCATATTGTACGAGAAGAATCAGAGACTGCATTCTTTCCTATAAAACTGAAAGAAAAATCGTTCTCTATTGAAGCATGTTGTTTGCCTCTACACAAATATCTCCTCCAGTGATTTGCACTGGGAGTTCGTAGAATCGTTTTCATTTCAGTGATGCGTAAAGATGTGAAGTCAACCGGAAATTAAATTCCTTTGAAGGCTATGTAGATAAGAAAAGCTGAAAACACGAAGATGTTTCGAAGACAAGCAAGAAGAATATCAAGTACAAACAGTGAGTGGCATTGCTAATATCAACTTCAGAAGCTTTGAAAGATAGGGATTTCAGAACGTAGTAGAAGCCTCGAGAAGCTTGTATATCCCTCAAATGAATATTTTATGTTTGGATATGCAAAGTCTAAAGGTTAGGAATTTATTTATTCAATCAGAAAGAACAGTGAACAAACTAACACAGTGGAATTTTTGAATTTGCTTATCATTTGCTAATAATCGAAAAAGAGCGAAGTATCCAATCTCTCTCATACACACTCGTAAAAGAAATAATCATATCAGAATCATAAGCAACATAATCGGAATAAACGTTCATAATCAACAAAAAATATAAAAGCATTGAAAAATATCGATCGAAAGAAAATGCCTAGAATTGTAATAGGGGATAAAATATAGGTATAAACAAGGAAATAAATAATATAAAACACAAGAGAAATTAATGATGCAATTCTAGGTGTGTTCTGGAAATATATCAATGTCAAATTTGAATGGAGAGTCAAAAGAATGGAATTTTTTGCTAAAAGCGTATAGGCGCTCATCAGAGGAAGTGAAATCCATACGAGCCGCATTGGAAATATCGTAAACGCGTTCTGTAAACAGTGTTAACTAATAAATATGAAAACACTGCCATTATCCCGAGCGTTAGGACAGACTAAGAAGCTAAATGTGACCAAGAATTTAAAAAATTACAATTCTTGTCTTTCATTCACACTTGAGTCGTATTCCAAACGCCTGAAATTTTGTCTCACTTGATTTATATTAAGTCCAAAAGTATCCTTCTTTCAGCAGCGGAGATTCACCGTCTTTTGTTAGAACGAGCTATGGAGAAAAGTAAACTTAAATATGATGGTCATATTTCCTTAATCTTACTGGAGATACAGATGCTATATTAGCAGATACATTTCGCCTTCTGCTCATGGGCTGATACAATTGCTGGAGCACTAGAGTACACGAGTTCCACTCTCATTGCCCAATCTATCTATAGAGTCCTTTATCAATTACTGTGTAGTTGGTTTTACTCCTCTGTATAATTGTAACCAAGTTATGCGCCATGACATTTGGTAACTGGAATATATGACAGATCTTATCCATTTTTTATTGCCCACGCTGACCCTGCTTACCCAAAAGGTATAAAGATCTTATCCCTTACTGAAAATACAGGTATTCCTGTTTTTCTTGAAAGTCCTCGTCTGCAAAAATTTTAAATCTTGTCTACCGGCAATCTTAAAGCCGCGTATATACTGACAAGCAGAAAAATTTCGCGAACCGCCAGCAGCGTGTTCGAGGAAATTATTTTCATGGAGAGCACACCTCAATTCATTTAGAAAGTAGCGAGCACACTTCGTACCCATCAATCACCCATATATCTTTCCTTGTCAGTCATTGATAGATGAAGGGTTCTTTGAAATTGCTAAGGGGAAGGGGGTCTTCGGAAGCGCTTTCACTCGGAGGAGATTCGCGAGGAACGGAGAACAACACTCGAAAACGTCCCAACTAGAACTGCGAATCCTTTCGTGTTCGCTGAAAACCCATCAGGATTTAGTTTCCCGTGATAAAAAATTCCTGTTTATATCTACGAGCACCTGCTCGCAAGGTGTTCGCGAACAGTTCTGTTCGAGTTCGCAAGTGTATACGCGGCTTAAAATGAAATCTAGAATGACATTATAATACACATAGTAAAGTCATAGGTTTTACTATGAATATACATTTTTTAGTATTTATACTAATTTCTTGCACATGTCAATCAAAGAATAATGATATAAAGCAGTCATCATAAGCAAGAATTGTTTCTAAACATTTTTGAGAAACCTCTATAAAACGAATAAAATTCGGAAATTTGAGTTGTATTTATCTTTTGATTAACGTTTAAATGCACTAAAAATTTTTGTTGTAAACCCAAGGCCTAAATTTCTATGAGCATGGAACCTAGTACAGAAAATTATCTTAATTAATTTCAATCTTAAAGAATTGAAATTTTTCTTTCTGATTTCAACAATTTTTAATCACATTAGTTTCTCTCATAGTAGATTTTACATTTCTTCGTAAACTGACAAAGTAAAATCATTACTTTTGAACCCTAACCAGCCTTACGCTGCATATATTTGTCTCTCTACCAGTTATATAGGTATTCAATACAATTCATTTATCTCAGAGAACCGCAATAGATGCTATCAATATTTTACCAAACCTCGTAGAAATATCCGCTTCGCTGGAAGCTAATGCCATAAACTACTTCCAAGATCAATCCAATATCCATCCTGTATCATCATACCAACTACAATTCCGAGTAAATATAATGCGTTGGATGCAGATTGTGCATTCATCTCAGTGCATATGAAAGTTATGAGATGAGCGAGAGGATACGAAGAGTGTAGTCTTACGTTCTATATCGAAGAAGATTCCTGAGGAAACAGTCAATTTTTATCATGTATTACGTGCTTGTGGAGAAAGTGAACTGAGTTCGTAAAATATCAAAGCAGGATTAATATTTTATGGTATGTTGGTGTTTCGCATTTCTCAATGTATGGAATTTCTTCTTTGTAAGTAAATACCATGGAATACAAACTGGATTTTGTGGCGTTTTCGAGGAAACGGAAAAGATGTTGTTTGTACACTTTGATAGTATTACAAAATTTTTGTATAGACGAAGTATATCGTCGTTTAAAAAACAACACCACCCAACTCAATTTTTTGAAATTTCGATGAGGAAGATAATACACATTTTTTTGAAATTTCAAAGAGGAAGATGATACTCAATTTTTTGAAATTTCAAAGAGAAAGTTAAAACTCATTTTTTTGGAAATTTCAAAGAGGAAGATTATACTAAATTCCACGCAATCAATACAAATATATTTTTATTTTTTAACATTTGATATGAACATGATAATGCATGCTCCTACCAGATGCGAAAAAAAAATTCAGGAATATTCGTCCTTTGTTGCGAATTCAGTATTTTCTTCCTCTTTGAAATTTCAAAAAATTGAGATAGGTGGAGTCGCTTATTAAGCAGCGATATTTATCTTTTAAATATGATATTATCAAATAGCTTTATTGCAGATGTTTCGCGTTTTAAGAAGCAATCAATAGTTTTTTAATTAAATATATAAAACATTTTCAACTGTAAAGACCAAAATTACAGAAATGTTTGTACATACAGGGTGTATCAAAAATTCTTGATATATATTTTAAATAAATATAAAATCAAGTTATTTCAATAAAATAAAATTTTTAGGTAATAAAATTTTTATTACGAAAACTGCCCTTAAATGGTGCTATACCTTTAAAACTGCATAAAAACTGAATTAAAAAAGTCACATAGAATTAATTGCGTCATCAGCAGTTACAAAACATTTATCTTGCATAATCAACTACCATATATCAATGTGTCTTCAGTTCCTCAATGTCAGACAGATGTAAAGCATATATACTTTTTCCTTGATATAGCCCACAACATAAAATCAAGAGGGATTATGTCTGGAGAACGAGGTGGCCATAGTAATGAACCATATCGATCAATCCAGCAACTAGGATTCTCATCAATCAAATAATCTGTTACAATTTTACCCTATGTAAATATGAACCATCATTTTGCCAAGTAATGTTTGGATGCAAATGAGAAATAAGAGAGTCAGCAATAATTTATATTATACACAGGTAAGTATCTTTTGTGATTGCAGACTCAGCGAGAAAGAATGAATCAATGACACAATTGGACATTAAATCGCACCACACATTACATTTTAGGTTATATCGGATTATTTCAACAATATAATGTGGGTTTGTCGATCCCCATTTTTTTTTAAGTTGACGTTTCCAAACAAATGAAAGCTTACATCATGTGTAAACAGAAAGCGCCGTAAGAAATGAGCATCTGAGTTGGTACCTGCACGCATATCAATGGCAAAGTTCAAATGTCACTGCTTGTCATCTTGCTGTACAGTATGCAACAGTTACACTTTGTGTACTTGAAAATTCAATCATGTGACCCATCACTCTTTTCAATTTACTGATGCGAATTCGATGCACTGTTGTGTGCGGAATGTCTTATGATTGCGTTGTATTCCTTGTTCATGTTGTTGAAGCAAAAACATCCACAATTTTCTGTGGATGCGCTTGGCAAGCCGAATCTTTCTCTGTCCAAAACGCTTCGAATTTCTAACAAAAATTCCTTTCCCAATTAAAAATAAAGTTCCAAAGTAGATGGGATTTTTTGGCATTGCACAACACTTCCTTTTGACTGTAGTTTAATTTGATTGTATATTAATGTCCCATTCGAAGCAGCACAAGGGTAATTTAGGGGACGGAACTCGTAAGTTTGATCCGCGGTCAGATGACTAGGACGGAAATTAACTGAGCTGACACAAAGCTCTCCAAATTTCCACACCGTCGAGAGGACGTTTGACCCCTATGTATGATTTAACGTAAATCAGGACATTTTACGGCGGATCTTCAGTAGAATAGAGTTTCGAACCTGGAGAGCTCCGGCGCTGAAACCGAGACTTTACCACTTGGCCCCCGTAGCCTCCTTTGGACTGTAGAAACGGATAGTTGGTTCCAAAATACCAGCTTACACAATCAACGTTTGGGTGGGAGTCGTCATGTCTGCATGCAAAAGAAAAATTTAAAGTCCTTCAATTTCTTCTCATTTTATTACCATTACCTTCTCAGCATTTTTTTTTCATTTGCAGTATTATTGAAAAACTTTTGATAGTATTGAAACCTAGCAATCATATAAAATCATTTTGCAGAGAAAAAATTCATTTCGATCTGCTTGTTTAGTTGAGATTTAAATTTCTTAAAGAAAAATTAAATTTTTTCAAAATCCCTACTACTTTTTCAAATATGAATATTTTTGCTTCACATTTTATTTGTAGATTCACTGAAATATATTACACAAAACTGTGCATCCATTTTAAGGTGTATGTGATATTCGCTTAACCCTCTGACTAGTAAGAGTTCTCAAAATCTGAGTACAGTTGCATACGGAGGTTTGCTTACTAATTTATCCGTGGAATGGGTTCTTCCGCACCGTTCCCCCTTTTCTCCTCACTATGGGTGGTGGGAGATATGAATGGCAGGCCTTTCATCTCTTATCTCTCCCGTAAGGGTCACTTTAATGACCACTTGCCCAACTGCCTTCTCCTCCCTTTCGGAACAGCAACCGGCCGAAATCCACCCCACTTATATAGAAGTTGCATGGGTGGTTACGGGCGGCTTAGGAGTCAGAGTGTTAAAAATAGATGTTTTACTGAATTACATGGTGAAAAATGAGGAAATTTAGCAGTAACTCATTTTATATCTTGTATATAAAAAATTCTATGCAACTTAATTCTTTTTGCAAGTACAGTTTTATCATATACATAATGATAAATATGTACAAAAAATTTGTAAGTTTTATTTTAAAAAGGAAAAAAGCCTTAGCATTTTGAAGACATGAAAGTGCATATAGGACCGACATGAAGAAAACGCCAAAACCCAAGTTGTAATTTGCGCATGTTTTTCATTAGTCATCGTAAATAAAAATCTAAATAACTTCTGAAATATTATAGGTACAAATTTGAAATTTTGATACAATAAGTATAACGATAAGAGCAACGAAATAAGTCAATAAAATCAAAATTATTATGTTCGCAATTTTTTAGGTAATGTATCCACTTAAAAACCAAGAAAGCCTCAAGTGTAAAGAAAACATATAAACAAGTAAGGGAATCTTTTTTTGTTGTTTATGAGCTAGAGAACCATCGGTGATAAAACTATAAGAGGGGAGGAATTAATGCCATAAGATGAACTTTGGCGCAGACCATACTTTTCTACTCCAATTACTTGATATTTAATTTTAAAATGTTTCAAGGAATTTTTATACACCCTGAATTCCCTTTTACAAAGATAAAGATTTTATTTTGTTGAACTTCCATTGAATGCAGGTATCAATATGTCCAATATTTTTTTCATGCTAATTTTTCTCAATTAAAAATGAATACTGAAAAAAAATCCAAATATGAAAAAATAATAAACGAATCCATTATTAATCTTAAATTTAAACATAATGCGCTATCATTACATTGCTAACGGTGCATAAATGTAATGTGTTTTAAATTAACTAGAAAACTCTTTATGGACATTTTATCAAATGGACAATTTCCTAGTACTTTTACAAAATAATTATAAAACAGTATAAAGAGCATTATTCAATTATTTTTGTTATACCACGAATTTAATTAAATTCCCATGTAACAGTTATAGACTTATCATCAGACTGCTTATAAAAGATCTTTATAAGCAGTCTGATGACATGCGCGGGTGCATATTATGTCCCCAAGCCTGGAAAACTCAGATTCCTAGAAAACTAGAAACCTGTTCATTCCTTTCTTATCAGTAGCTGAGTTAGTCACCCCTGTAATGTTTCCTTCCAGCGAGCACAATTCCCATGAGAAAAAGAGTGCCGTCCCTTTTGAGATTAGCGGTAAACAGCAGGACAGTTGCATCTGGACATCGCTAACGAGACGTGCGCAAAGAAATGGCTTCACACAGAGGACCGCCACAATGCCGAGGAATCCATCACTGTCAGCGAACACATTAGCGGTACCCTTTGGTGTCATCCATGAATAGGCCGGTGGTGGCGAAAACTCAAGAACCTTCCCATAATCGGGGTTGACGACTAGGAAGGTGAGCTGTTGGTCAACGAGAGTACCATTAGCCAATGTAGAAAAGGGTAGGCGAAGCTCCACCCCCTGAAGGGGTGAATAAAAACTGAATGTTCGAGGAAAGGACGGCGGAGAGAAACGGATTAGGCGCCTCGAACAAGGTTTCAGGCTCCGGAGGACCGAAAAGAGCTGTGTGATCAGCGGATTGAAAGTCCCGACTGAAGTCGGACTTTGGTAGGCAACCCCGAGGAATCGGCATCCCCGAACTCTCGGCTCATGAACTTGCGAGCACTCCTGGTAGTCTCGTGGTTCGGAATTACATTGATAGGTGGAAGCTAACCATCCTGTGAGGACAATTCCTTAGGGACTAATTGCAATGGAACTTTGACGTTCTAGAATATGATGTTAGTGATTACTTTGTAAATAATCATATTTAATCAAGACTTCTCTGCGAGAAGTGTCTATTAATTGTTGCTGTATTAATAAAAGTACTTAGGCCAACCTAAGCTTGAATTTATTTGGTCGCACCTAGGCCAAGACATTACACCCCCATCTGCCTTTTCTGAGTATTTAGAAAGTATTTCCGGAATTTGTCGTCCCCTAATGAACGTTTGGTCAGTTACTCGGGTTATTAAATGACCCCGCGCGTCTTTCCGTTTGTTCTACAAACTAGTTCTTAAATGTAATTGATGCGGTCAGTTCGTTATTTTCCTTGCCGAATTGAAGTATTTAACTGTTTCTAACAATGCGACTCCATAGGAAAAAGAAATGGAGCGTATACGTAAACTTCTTGATGAAGTTGAAACTGATGAAGATTCAGACTTTGACAATGAAGACAATGGACCTCAGGATGTTTTAGAAGAGATTTCTTCAGATCATGAAAGTTTCTGCGAACGTGATACGGATTCGGAGGACGGAGATTCTGAATTTGAAGATGTGAATAACTTGAAATTGTTTCCATCAAAAGGGGGCATTGAGTGGAGAAAAACAAAATGTAGGTAAAATATTCGCTGTCCATATTATTGTGTCGCGCTTACTTGGAACAAAAGGACCATCGAAAGATGTGACAAGTCCTGTGAAGAGTTGGAAGTTAATCATCAACGATAACATGATACATTTGATTGTGGAGTGAACCAATATATTTACCGATAAATGCACACCACACTTTTCAGGTGAAAGAGATGCGTGAAAAATGCACTTCTAGAAATCCGTGCATCAATAGTGGATAATAATGGAGAAGATTTGATTTGTGTTAACCACTGTATTCTTGATGTTTAAAAGTCAAAAGCATTATTTTTCCAATTAAAAATTTAATGATTAATGTAATGATTTTAACAGCGCAGTGTTGAATTTTAGTTTGAGGTCATTCTATGACCCCCCGCTAGTCGTAGCGTTCGCTAAGGAGGCACGCGTTCTCTAGGGTTAACAAAAACAGTATTTAGAAAGTCTCTTTTGTCAGTGTACTAAAAAGTAAAAAATATTTTATTTTAATGATTTTAAACTTTTATATAGAGTCATTTTCTTAAATTTACTACCAAGTGGTACCACTCTATGTACTTAAAATGTAATTGAATTAATAAATTAACTCATAATGAAGTTCTGAAACTTTTTAAAAGTGTATTGTCAACCGGAGTTCGTAAGTCTACAAAATTTCAAAATTCTAGCAGAAAATGAAGCGAGTGAAAAATAGATAACAAAATTCTATTTCTACAAACCTGAAACAAGTTAAATAAAAGAGTTTAAAAAATTCCACCTGTCTGTGAAAGTTTCAGTTTCAAACAGAATTTGAAATGACTTCTAAAATCGCATCAGGAGGAATTCCAATTACGTCTGAAACTTGGAATGTTCGTTATCATTTCCAAGCCAATGCTTATCTGAAGAGTGGTAATTTCGAAATAGGTGCTAATCAGTTGCTGAAGTTGTAATTTCCCAGTGTTATCGGAGAACCTACCAATTCTTAATCAGTTGAAACCTCGATGTCAAGTTGGTTCAAAGGAATTTAACGACTCGAAATTAGAATTGGAATACCTTTGAATACTTTGATGTGTGAAATCGAGGCAAGCTAATTTTCTCTTACCGTGAACTTCAAATATGTCAAAAGTGTGAATTTACACAAGCGTTTCCTTCCAATTTTAGTTTTCCTTGATGTTATATTGCTTCGCAGTCATTATTACCCGGTTGTACTCATTAAGGAATTTTTTAAAATTCCAAATATACATTTTACTAAAGAAGAATTTTAATGATTTAGAAAACTTCTTCTCAGGAACCGCTATTGTAAATTGCTTTATTGATTCAACTCTTAATCATATCACAGATGGAATGACTTTAATATTTCTGATAATAACATTATTAATAATCAAATTCCATTATATAATATTAAATTAATAAAATACAACTAACTAAAGAAAAATCTAATTAACAAGAAGTTCTGCTATTGATTTTGTTGTTGAAAAGCATTTAATTATCACTTTTGGATGGAAAAGAACACGAATTAGTTAGATCATTTACCTTTTATAGCGGATTTTAGAGAGAAGCTTTTTCACCTTTGGATAGGTTTTACATTTTATAAAACCTATCCAAATGATAACGCTCTTTTTGTTTGAAAGTTTATAAAGAAGCATTTGCCTTTAGATTGTGTATATATAAATGAAACTTTATTACAGATGGCATAAAATATAAGCATATTTCATTAGATTAAAAACTGAAATCGTAGATACTCCCCCCACACTCTCCGTTAAAAACCAATGCAAGAAATAAAAAAGGGTTTATTTACAATTTCTGCTATTATTTGTAAAATAAAGATGAATCTTATAGAGAAGCATATGGAAGATTATTAATAATGGAAAAATCAATGTAAATAATATAAATCAACAAAAAATTAAGATTTAAGTAAAGAAAACAAAAAGAAATTTATAAAATTTTTCAAATGATTATAACTTGTTATGCTTCTAATATAAACTGAATTCCTCAAATCTCGAATTTCTTTTTCATTTGCCTTCAGTTTACTTCTCGATCTTTCCCGAATACTATTTACAAGTCAATAATGCTTTATTACTATTTATACACATCTTTGTTATTGTTCAAAATTACTTTTGTACACTATTGTTAATGTACACAATAATATTACGAACGATGGCCATTACGAGCCTAGCCTAATTTCCAAAGCGACTTTTATAAGGTTTAACGCAATGTTTTCATGTAGCAGAAATAAATGTTCATTGCATTTTATTAATCAATGGTCTTCTGATATTTATATATAACTACTCTCTAGGTTCGAACTACTCTCTTCTTTTTAACCGTATATACTGGTTTGGTATAAAGTAATATAGAAACTGGTATGTCTTGAAGTTGAGAGAAATCACCAACTTCACCTGACTTTCAATCCCAGAACTTGAGAATATGACGCCTACACCTTAAGCTCTACAGCATCCGAATTGGCTTATCACATCTAAAATTATTTGTTTCTATTATTTAAATGCAGTTGAAGAAATAATAGGAAAAATTCGAACAGTAGAACTTTTATATGTTCCTATTCAGTATAAAATCTGAACTTTGAAATTATATATGTGCGACGCATCTGTTATTACTATGTTTTTTCAACGAATAATAATGTGATGAAATAAATAGCTAAAATCATGAGCAGATTTTGCATTTTGAAACTTGCAGCTAATTTTAACTAACGAAAAATATTTAATTAAGTAAATTATGAAAATATTTTTTTCTATCCAAGCAGATAGCTTGAATTTTCATAGAGATGAGTCGTCGAATTTGGACCGGCTACTTGATTAACAGGCAAATTATATTGTAACGATGTAAATAGTGTGCAAATAATTGGCTAACGATGTAAATAATTGTCTAAAATTTACCATAAAAATTTTATTAAAATTGCTTAAAAATAAAGTTATAAGATCTTTTCCTTGTTATCCTAAAGTTCCTACGATTGGACTACACACATCTGCGTAAACTGAACTGTTTAATTCAATGGGAATATGTTCTCAAACTACAAGATGGTTCAAAAAATAGTTAGAATCACTGGTAGTACACATAGTACACATAATACAATATCTACACAGAGTAGTATAATGGTCACAGAATAGATAAATAACAAGCTACCACAAACCCTTTCTAATTCAGATTTATTTATTCTGTAATCATTATACTACTCTGTGTAAATATTGTATTAAAGATATTCGTAATTAAATTACATATTAATACGAAATACTTGTTTTATGATTATATCCCGACGTTTTCAAAAAAAAATCTACTACGCGGACCCGAACTGCGCCTTTCTTATGTTTTATTTAGAGTAGCTTTTCATGGCGCCATCTGTTGACAGTATATAGAACTACATTTCGAGTATGGCAGTAAAACATTATTTACTACAAATGTTCATATTTTCCGTAATATTCAAATTTTTAAATTCAAATTTGAGTACAATGTTTCTTTTAGTATTGGCAAGTATTCTGTAAGTTTCGTACAATTCGAAAGAAAACTCTGCATGTTATAACCAAAAAACATGTGGAGTTTGAGATTTTCAATTTAATATGGATTTTTACTTATATTCTGTTAAATATTTTTATTATCTGACTTTTATTCCTATCCTTTTATTAAATATTTATACTCATTATCGGTTTATGTGAATATTTTTTTCGACAAATATTTGAACTTATTTTTGAATCATTTGATTTAAAAGTCCTTATATAATTTTTACTGCACAATTTCGCCTTGAAGTATTATCGCTTTAAGACTAATATATTTTTTAAATTCCTCTTTTAAACTAAAAAGCAAACACATTTATTCGTGGTTTAATATTATTTATATGGTGCCGAAAACGTTTGTTACGGAGAAAAGCATCATCCAGAGCTCACCACCAATTGCAATATTTGCGTCAATGTTTTAATTAGCTTGACTATTTAAAATGAGAATTGTGTTATCTCTAACCAAGATGAAGTTGTGGTATCCTTTAAGAGAGGCAGAGGTAGAAATCCAGTTGTAAATCATCAATTCGAATTTATTTTCATTTGGCAATATATTGCATTTTTATTCTAAGAATATAATCGCATAATACTTCTTGGAGATACAAGATAAGAATTTCAATATATGAGTTCTGAGATCCACCCTATGCATTATTTTTATAACCAGGAATAAGAACGTGTGTACTCTCCACTAAAATAAAAACGAAAAAGAAAGCTGAGGTATCGTTACCAGCTGATTTCAAATTGGATTGGAAAGTCTTCATTTAATAGAATGCAGCAAATAAATGTTCGCTAATTCAGCGTTTTATGTTAACTACATATTTATCTTAGCCAAAAGCCCGAGAAGCGATTTTTAGGGGCCTGTTAATACTAATCGCATTAAGTAATTGAATTGTGGTTATGTGCGTATAGGAATACTGCTGTGGGAAGAAGATTTATCACACGCGCGAACTTGCACAAACGCCGAAATCAATTACTTCAATACTCTCTGAGAAGTAAATGTGTATTGGACCTGTTGCCTGTTAAATCATACGTAGGTGGCAAAACATCCTCACGCTGGTGTGGTGCAGAAATTTGGAGAGGGGGTTGCCACCTAAGGTGTTGTCCTCGTCACCTGAGCTTGGCTAAAAGTTACGGGGCCATCCCAAAATAACCCTAGAGTTGCTTCAAAACGGGGCATTAATTAAACTAAACTAAACTGAGAAGTAAATGGAATTGTTTTTGTGCTGTGACTAATCGTTTTACCTATATTTCTTCCTTCTTCCCACTAATGTCCTTTACTGTACCTATTTGTGTCTTTTTCAGAAATTCTATAAAAATTCACAGAGTCCAATTCACCTGACTTTAGAAAAGTGTCGATGTTTAATATTTCGCGGCATTTTTGTTTTATAATGTAAAGTCGCGTCTTTTTGGGTCTTGTAAGAGATTGTAA
>BGPR01021876.1:456-25961 GCA_013235015.1 Araneus ventricosus
TTTAAGCAAAACCATTGATGAAAGTTTTAAATCATTCTCAGCTTTCCGTGGAGCGGGGTGAGCCAGATTTTTTTTCTTCATCAATTTCTGGTCGGTCCCCTAAATGCCCTCGTGATCGAATCCTCACAGTAAAATGTGAGATAAGAGTCCATTCTTTATATGTTTGAAGTTTAAAGGTAGTTAGTTGTTCTAGAATTTTCGAAGAAATTCTAAAAAATGTGAAAATACGAAAGTGTCCGGATACTATTGATCACATAGTGTATGCATATCATCAATCACAATGGGTATTGAGAACACTTTCATTTTTTTCTGCCTCGCGAGAAAGCGAGGGCTTAGGCGTCTCCCTGCGGTAATGAAGGAATTTTGTGTCTGAGTTTTATCAGAAGTCGTTTCGTTCAGTTTAATTTTCAATTATTTCTAACATTTAACTGTCATTCTCTTTTACCCATCAGTAATCCCATCGTCAACTGAATTAACAGACCATTCATTCTTTTTCACTTTGATAATTACAATCCCTACTACAAGAAACAAAGCTCAGTATTCCTCTTGTTCCAGTAACATGGAACTGCTGCAAGTGGAGGCTGATATTCGGTGTCATTGCGTGGGGACTCCATCTTTAAGACAAACTGGAAACTAATGAGAAATGCTTGCAGAATTGAGTTTTTTAATAGGCGGTATACTATGTGAATTGTATAATGAAACATAAATGGCTTAAAACTCTACAGGGCAGAAGTTAGAACTTTGTTTATTTTTTAAATACAAATAATTGAAACTTAATATTTTTCCTCAAAAACTTCGAAGCATATTCTAACTTAACACTTTTAGCCACTTTAAAACACAAACAATTAGCTTTTCAGTAATAACAATTTTATTTCCGCACAATTTACTTCTCCTTTTAATAATTTTTTAAAATATTGTAAAACATATTTTACTTTAATTACTTACAACTTTGAAGTATATTTTACAACAATAATTTCCGTTTTCTAAATTAACTGATTAATTCATAAGAACGTTTGTACGATATTAAAGGCTATTAATTATCGTTGCTACATAATTAGGAGTAAATTTAAAAAAAAATAATATAAAGACAGACGAATCGAGCCTAAAACATTATCATGCTACGTTGTCTCTGACTAGAGGTTCAAATCACCTTTAATTGTATTTTTTTTGTCTGTACAAATGGCGAATCCTACGAACATATGATAGATGAAGTTATAATTTTAGGACCTTCAAACTGCTTTCTGAAAAATTTCCTTCCTTTTCAGTGTTAGTATATTTTTTAATATACAATATATTGCTACTTTTGCTGTGCATTAAATGTGTAGTAGAGGGCGCGGTAGCGAGTGAATTGTAGTCGTATATTCCTTTGTTCGTTTTCCCCACTTAGCATTTAATGATCTACAGAATTCGTTTTATGATTCCGAGCAATAAGCGAATTCCTTTTGGAAGATTTCTCTTTAAAAACTGAAAGCTTCCTTTAGGCGCCTCTCGGCGACTGAGTGAGCCTTTTTACATATTTAACGTAAAACTAGGTATTTTCAGTGAAATGTTGCTGTTTGTTTTAATTGAGCAGATTATCGCTAAGCGAACGTAAAATTCTGTTACATACACTGAGATTTTAAATGAATGTTCAACTTTTGAAAAAGCACCAGTAACACACTGCTCGAAGCAATCCACACGACATTAGTTTTTAATAGTAGTATAATCCATTAAAGGCCTTTTCACCATGTTAAAAACTTAATTTCTTCATCTCAACACGGGTTCATTCCAAAACGCTCAACAACCACTAATTTATTCTGATTGACAAATAAGATTATTTCATTTTAAAATTGGCTCTCAACTTGTGGTTATCTATACCGACTTTTCTAACACCCTAGACTCTATCGATTTCGGCATTCTTTTAAATAAGTTACATGGTATTTGTTTTCATGTAAACCTGACTGATTTGCTTCTTTCTTATCTATGTAATCGGACACTCTATATTTATTTTAATAATGCTGTTTCACGTTAGTTTTTATGTACTTCCATTGTCTCACAAGGCTCCAATCTTGGACCTCTACCTTTTATTTTATTCATTAATGACCTTACTTTTGTTTTTAAGTACTCTGAGTGTTTTTTATTTGCTGACAACTTGAAAATTTTAATTCAATACGTTCCAATTTAGATGCTGTTCTTTCACAGAAAGATCTTGATTGTCTCTTTCAGTGGTACACAGACAGCAAATTACACGTGAACATTGGAAAATGTAGCATTCTTTGTTATATTCAGAAAGCTCAGCCTTTGAATCATGTTTATAAAATTAACAAACTTGTTTTATCACGCTCAAATTCAGTCACGGATCTTGGTATCATCCTTGACACAAAACGTGTTGTTGTTGTTTCGTATTCCACTTGTTCTAGTCCTCAGATAGACCAAGTCCAAGAGACCTCCCGCCCACAGAAAATCACGAACCAGCGCAGGACCTCTATAGGCTAACGATTCATGGTAAAGGAGGAGTGTGCAGCTTCTGTTGGCACCAGACCTTGGACGCTCGAAAGAAGAAGTCTGACTTTGTCCATTGCCTTTATGCTTTAGCTGGGTATAATGGACTAAACTTGCTTTTCACTACACATTGATTCCATGGTCTCTAAAGCAAATGGTAGGCTTGGAATTCTTAAGCGCAAAACTAGAGAATTTTCCAGTGAACTTGCCCTGAAGGTATTGTACTGCACCCATGTCCGATCCAATCTGGAATATCGAAGTATTATTTGGGATCCTAATTGCCTAAATAAAATTGAAATTATTGAGCGATCTCAAACTAACTTCTTACGATATTTACTTTACAAAAAAAAATGATTTTACTAGCAGGATGTATCTTCTTCACGTCCACTTGATATATTTAATATGCCTAGTTTATGTTCCATACGTGATTGTTTTCTGCGTTATCATTCAAGTCATTAATGGTTCAACTGATTGTAGTGATATACTGAGGGTTCGAATGATTGTAGTGATATTCTGAGCTCTATAAATTTCGCTGTGCCTGCCAGATCTTTAAGGAACTAAGGATATTTTCCAAATGTATAATCCAGATTATATTATGTTAACAGGTTCTCTTTGTACAAATTTTATTGAACTTTTAACAGGTTTTCTGATGAACGTGACAGTTGTCATATGTCTCCTGGAGTTTTTAAATTGAATTGTTCACAACTTTTAAATACATGATCTGATTTATTTTGCTTCTTTACGATTGACTGTACATAATTTTTTAGATTTTTATGAGTTTTACGTTTCTGTTTTCTTATTCATTCAATCGTTATTTAGTGTTTTTGCTTAGGTCCATGTTCAATTTTTGTACTCTTCAGTTCATTTTTATCTCTCGTTTGGATCATGTGCTTCCATATAAATTTAACTTTTTAATCCTTGCATTTTTTAAAAATGGTTTTTTGATTTAATATTTTAAATTTTAATAAATCAGTTTGTGTTTTTATGATATTAATGTGACTGTATGCAACATAGACTTTTGGAGTCTTAGTGTGTCTTTTAATGCTTTTGTCACTGCTTGTTTTTGTTTTAAATAATTTATGCGTTTACATTTTTATAATTATTATGATTTTTTACTTTGAACTTTAGTATTCTCTGCATTAATTTTTTTTCTAATGTGTGTTTTAGTACCTTTATGATTCACTCATTTTTGCTTGTGTTCTTTGTATGTTTGTTGTTCATTTCACTCTGTAAATGGAGTTATCTATGTAGTGTGCTTTTCTTTAAATAAATAAATACGTTAACTTTAAAATCTTATGAATGAAGAAAATTGTTTCCAAATATTTACAAATCAAAATGAAAATTTCATTCACCTGCACAGCTCTTCTACGAACTTGGCCGATATTTTAACATTTCTTATAACATATCACGTTTCAAATTCTATCAAAATCACTCTAGTTATCATTTTCAGAAGAACAAACTATGCAGAAATGTTCCGGAAATCGTCTCATGAGAACCATAGCAATAGGTAATCATCCTATAAGAATCTAAATAATAGATTTAGGGCTAAAAGCCTCTTTAAACGAGAGTTTTTCTGCTGTATGATCCCCAAAGAATTTAAATGTTACAATTTAGTATAAAGCTTTCATATTAACGCCTTCCATGCCAAATTAATATTAGTTAGTAAAAAAATATAAAATATAGAGGGTGGTGTTTGTTTTTAAAATTGACTCTACTCAAAGCTATTTGAAGCTCGATATATCAGCTGAAATATCACCAAATTCTGCAAAAGATTCTGTGAAAAAACTAGTTACAAAAGTCACTCACAGGGGAAAATGTGTTGCAGTTGTAGTCTACACAACTGAGAATTAGACCAATGAATAAGAAAGAAGAAATTTCAGTTCAAAGCTGCTTTAATACATCAAATGAACTGCACCAAGTTGTTACAGAGATTGAATTACAGTGTACCATCGCACCAAAATGAACTGCATCAAAGTGTTACAGAGTGGAAATTACAGTGCACCTTAGAACCAGACCTCTTTCAATGTGACCACCCTTCTCGTGGACCACACATTGCATCCTGCACACAATCATTCTCGACGGCCAAACGTAATATGCCACTAGGAATGCTCAGAACAGTCCGTGATGTTCTTGAAGGTCGGGACACCATCACGATAGACTTTGGACTTCAAATAATCCCACAGGAAAATGTCGCATGAGGTTAGTCCGGGGAGAATGGATAGGCAGAATATTGTGTATAGGATGCTATGTGTGATCCACGAGAAGGAACTTTGCATTTAAGGGTCATCACATGCCTTCGCCTAGGGTGTAATTTTATTAAATAAAGTGCTATGGTGCACTGTAATTTCATCACTGCAACGCTTTGGAGCAGTTCATTTGCTGTATTAAAGCGGTTTTGCACTGAATTTTCTCTTTGTTCTTCATGTGTCTAAATTACTATTGTGTAGACAATAACAGCGCCACATTTTCACCAATCGGTTATTTACAGAACTAATTTTTCACTGAAACATTTCCCCCATATCTTCATAAGTCCCTCTACCAAATGTTGAGGCATTCAAGCTGATAAATAGAGATACAAATGGCTCTGAGAAGTGTCAGTTTTAAAAAATAATCACCTTTTTCAATAGAAATACATTTTTAAAATTATTAATTTACTCCAAGTTAAATAGAATTATTCACTCGTATCCATATCGTTTGACGAATTAGTTTCAGATAAAAGTAAAAGTCATCGTATATTGATTGAATACAAGAAAAAATCATATTGCTTAAAGGAGACACTTCAGGTGACACCACAATCACACAAAAAGCGTAACTTCGTATTTTATCTAAATCTCTCTATATAAAACTTCACATATGTATGTACATATATTTGTTCCAACATAAAATTCCGAATGTCTGTACAAATTTTAATGGCACTCGGTGTACATATTCCTCATGCACACATTCCTAGCCTATTTGAAGTTCTGTAGAGGTAAATATTCCCTAATCAAGTCCCACAGGGTAATGTGGGGCAAAGTCGCCAAAATATATTTAACCAATAGACCTATTGACTTACTTATCAATTTTCATTAAACTTGGTACACATGTTTCTCAGTAGCTGTATTGAAGTACTGTAGGGGTAAATATGCTTTAACTCATTCCCTCAGGACAAGGTGGGGAAAAGTCTCTAAAATGTGTGTAACAAATAGGAAGATTTTGTTTACTTGGAAGCTTTTTTAAGAAATTTGGTACACATACTTCTAATAAGTCAAATAAAAATACTGCAAGGGTTAAAAAATACACCTGTCCATTGGAGACAAAATTCTGTACTTATCTGATATATGGATAATATTTACAGCTTTGATTGAAAAAGATGCTTCCTATAGGAATAATGGAAAATTTGTGGAATTGTATATGTATTTGCCGGGAACTAACGGAGCTACCGAACGTGGTTTTAGAATAATGAACAGAAAAATGTAATGCCCAGCGATAAAACTGAATCACATCACATGTGGAAACTTAAAAGTTCATGCTAATTACCAAACATAATTTTGACCTTCTTCACGCCAAATTTTATCAAAACATCCAAAGCTATGAATTGTTACTAAAATCAATTCATTCTTCACAAATATATAAGGAAAAAAATTAAAAACGGGAAAATGAGTTGTTACGGTTCTAAACTTGTTTCGGAAGGATTGCATATGTTTTATCAATAACTCATCCTCTCTTTCGCATTATTTAGTTTTAGTCAATGCATATACCAAACAAAAGGTATTATTAATTTTATAATAATTTTCTAACTAATTTTGAAAATATAGCGAAAGCGCTCCAACTTTTTTCCCTATAAATGTGCCCTTGTTTTAAATTTTTGAAAAATGGCCTCCTAAATTTTTATAACAGTTCAAAATAAGTAACATTAATAAGAATATGTTATGTTTTTCGGCATTAAAACTGAAAGATAAACTAATATCTTCTAAAATTATCTTTATTACCAAGTCTTATTACTCGCGGAAAAATCTAGCAAAATTCGGAAAACATAAATTTTAAAGGAATAATGCATATTTTGTCAGATTATTCCATATTATAAGCATTTTAAAATGCTACTGCTACTGCAAAATAATAAAACAAAATTTCATTATTTTATATATAACACCGTAGTTGAAATTTTAAAATATTACAAATTTTAATTCATTTATATCACATTCGATAAAAGTTTAGAAACACAGTTTAAACATTCCGATCTCATCTCGAAGAATCCGGAATAATAGGTATTTTGCAGAGATCATCGGTTTAATCACAACGTAATTCACATAATTCACTAATAAATCACTAAAAATAATAATAATTCACTAAAAATCAAATCAAAATATCGCTTTGTTGGTAGAAATAATAAATTTCTGAACGACACAATAATCAAAAAAACTGACTGGTTCGAGATTTGTAATTTCAGCATTAAAGAAAACTATCTTTTTAATGGCATAAACTATTTTAAACAGATTTCAGGTATTCCGATGGGTGTTACTTTCTCCAGTTCTCTGGTCAATATCTTCTTGCACTTTTTTGAGGATAAAATTATTAGAAATAATCTAATTTACGGCTACAGATACATAGATGATTTGCTTCTTTTAAATGCGGATGATTTATATCTAATTATTGATTGTTATCCAAAAGAACTTAAACTTAATAAAACGAACACTCATCAAGATAAAGGTACCTTTTTAGATCTTAAAATTGAGATTAACAAGCATGTTACTATGATTGGCCTTTATGACAAAAGAGCTGAATTTAACTTTAAGTGTAAAACTCTTTGTGACTTTCATTCTAATTTAGATTCTAGAGTATTTAGAAACGTGATTTTCAGTCAAGCCAACAGAATTAAAGCAATTTGAAACAATAGGAATGATTTCTTATTTGCTTCCAATAATTTTTTAAAAACTCTCAATGATAACCATTTCCCTTGTAACATTTACAACATCAAAGATTTTGTCCTTAGAAACAGTCTGGAATTTACAGTATAAAAAAATGGAAAATAAGGGCTTTTTTTCTCTCTTAATACTTCTGAATTTGTCTCCTTCCCATGCTGGCAAAGAGATTGCTGTCTTGGCCTCTTCTTTCCTTCTTTTATTTTATTTTTTATTTTTCTGCCTTTCTATTCCTCTTTTGGGAATATAGATGGCGCCACGGAGTGGTAGTGTTTATTGTTTTGCTTTTCTCGAAAGCGCGGGCAGGTTTTATCTGGTTGGATTCTAAAGGGGTAAGTCTTTTACCTTATGAAAGTTTATTAATTAAGCTTGATGGCTAGTATTTTGTTGCTCTTATTAGCGTGTTTAATGCTTTTTCCTTTTTCTTTTGACGTTTGTTCTTATGGTTTTGCTCCTGGTTGATTTTTTGGGGAGTTCGGACTATGAGAAGCTTTTTCTTGGCGAAAAATAGGCCTGCTTCTACAGAAAACTCCTTAAATATTCTTTTGAATCCATTTCGAATAGTTTCTAGCCCTTGAAAAAGTGAACTAGAATGGATTCCTTGTTTTTGCGGTATGAATTTCGTTTACTTCAAATACTATAGGATTGCTTGTATTACTTTTTTTAATTTAGGCTTTATTGGTATATCTGTCTAAATATTTTGGAGATATTCCAAACGTTGTGAGCATACTCAATTTTTTTCGCTAAAAAGTCATTAAAATAAATACATATAGGCAGAGTGTTTAGATTTTAGTTCAAAACATAGCTAGAAACAAATAAAGTATTTTGGCCAAATTTTATTTTAATATCTTAAAAATATTTTCTAAAATGATGTTTGCCACGAAGAAAAATATCGAAAAACACAATTTCTCAGAAAACGCTTTTATAAGATTTTCATATAGAACAAAAAATTCTGTATTCACCTTAGAATCTCAAAACTCGCCATATTAACACGACAAACCCTCTTTTACTGGATTTTAAACGAATTTTGTGTTCTTTCAGCTTTTTAATTTTTTTTAATAATTATGTGTAGTAGGTAGTGAGTGACTTCTCGATATCTGAATTAGCTTTCTGTCAATTTCAATGTAATTTTTAAGCATCAATGTATAAATTTATATTTCAAAGCACTGGGGAACAGGTAGCAGTTCAAAATTAATGGAATTAAATTATAAAACTGCAATTTGATCGCCAAAAAATAATTTTTATTGTTGTAATTACTGCTGTGTTGTATTTTTTAAGAAAACAGTGTCGCCAACATCCAATAAAACAATAAAAATAAGAAATGGAAACTTATCAATATTTTTAGACAATATATTGCTTGAGAATTAAAAAATAGTTGCTCAAACTAATTGTTTGTATTTTTAAGGCTCTTTAAATTGCCACTTACGGTATCAGAATTGTCACTTCCGGTTCACTATTTATGCTATAACTTTACTTGTAACTATAGTAGAATAGGAACAAAAACAAGGCACTTTTAGATACTTAAATGTATGACCTATAAAATGAACAAATAAAACAAATTTCGAAAATTTTCAGCAAAACGAGGAATTTAGGGAAGTCACTTACCTTAAGACACAAAATCGATGCATTTTACATCAGGATAGGTCTAAATACATGTTCGTTTTTCAAAAAGTTGTTGATCATCTGCCGATCTCGTTTCTAGAGGATAAATCCGTCGAACAGGACTTACAACCTCACCGCTTTAAACTTCAATCGCACATGTTTCCAAGTCTTTTTAACATGTGTATTTTCAAATTTATCCAAATCTGGAACTTCGACTGTGGAATAAGTCTTAAACACTCCTTGATGGGGCAGCTTTCTTCCATTTTTCAAAGACATAATCATAACATTCAAACTGATTGTTTTTCTGTAGCTTCATTGCTAGTAGAAATGACTTTTTCCCAGCTATATCTTTGTGGATAGGTAGTTCGTCTAGACTTCGTATCCAGGGAATTTTAACCTCAAATCTTCCCACTTTAGCATTTTCTACATTTTTTGCAAAGTAATTAAAGGATACCTTTTCTAACTCTTTTGAACTGTTAGCTTCAAAGGAGTCTGTTATTATAAAAGTTTCTAATTTATTACTTTGAATCTGAAGAGATGAAGAGAACTTTCCGTAGATTTCGGATTTCGGTTTTTCCATAATACTCCAACCCAAATATTTTTGTACAGCGACCAAACCAGATGACAAGTGATTAGACAAAAATAAGCTTCGGCTTTTCAATAAAATTCTGCAACATTATATATTTCAGTTAAATAATTATAGACTTAGAAAGAACATTTAAGTTTCTTAACAACATCATAAGATTCTGTATAATTGTCAAGAAGATGCATTATTGTAGCATTCAATAAAAAGGGACTCGAAAAAACATCAAATACAATTCTACAATCTCTATCAATGAGCTGCTCTTCATTACATGGGGAAAAATCTAAGAAAAATCTCTATCCTTAGGTGCAACAGACAACAATAAGAAAGCCTATTCTATAACCGCACTAATACCGATTGTATATATTCTAAATTGATCAAGAAAATCAGGTATTAATTCTTTTATATTAATTCTCCTAAATAAACATTCGTTCAAAGAAGGTTTCCCTCTCTCTGAGGAAGAAGCGTCAAAAACCGGAAGAATTTTTGTAGTTTGGCAATCTAATTTAATCAATCTTTTTAATCTTTTTTAACCTTTGTGATAAATAATGGTATTTTCTATTCAATTCGGAATCTGGCACCGTTCAATAATGTTCAACTTTTCCCAATCTTGAAATAAATTATGATAATCTGAAAAGAAATCCCCGTATCCATTTCTGTTAATCATTCTTTAGTACTTAAAAGCAATCAAAACTATCAAAATATAGGCAGTTCTAGAAAGTTTAAAAAAATATTTATTCCAAGAATTGTAACTAATTGCACATGTCTTACGTAACTATAAGTCTAAAAAAGATTTCAAATAATCCACTTCATAATAAAAATTGGAACATTCCATCTGCCTTACAGTAGTGAGTGATTTTCGAATGTGTTATGAACCCAAAGTGACTCGAGATTATAAAGTTAGGTCCACAGAGAGAGGATGCGTTGATGACGTCGCATTGGCAGCATACCTCCTAGTACCAATGATACGCAACGGAATAAATATCATGGTTTAAAGCTCTTTGAGAAACAGAAAAACTTTTTCTAAGCCTGACTTCTTGTGGAAACTTTGTCAAGGAGTCGCACATTACGGAAGAATCAAATTTTGGAGTGTTTAATCGAAAATCGTAATAAAGATCAGTGATCTTTCTGATATGGTCTCTATTCAAGAAATAAAGAGATACTTACGTCTATTTCCCTAATCTTTAGTTTTTAAAAACAACTTTACCTGAGACAGAGGATGATTTTTGTGAAACTGAAGAGTTAAGAATAATTTAACTTGCGATTATAAAATACAGCTTCGTGTTTCATTTACTTCATGTACTAAATAACGAAATCAA
This sequence comes from Araneus ventricosus, assembly GCA_013235015.1. Lineage (NCBI taxonomy): Eukaryota > Metazoa > Arthropoda > Arachnida > Araneae > Araneidae > Araneus > Araneus ventricosus. Next base: position 11,343 of record BGPR01021876.1, read on the forward strand.
ATATCTTTGAAAAATTTTATAAAATTAATTTGTAATTTTGAATAAATATGAACAAAAATAACTTGCTATTTTTGCAAAATTGTTTTCATCGCTTATACACATTTATATTATATCCTTAATAAATATATATATCACATTTTTACACACAGAGTAATAAGTATGTATTATATAAAACCTCTCGAGCAATATCACAATCAATACTTGCTATATTAGTAAAAAACAGCTGCCTAATTTCTAATTGTATTTCTTGCACAGAATAAATAATAACAAAACTTATTAAATATCTTTGATTATAATATACCAGAAAGCTTTCTTAAGTTGAAACTCTCTCAATAAATGTTTGATTCTGTCCTGCAACAAAATATTCCCGAGCCTCGTAATTTTTGTCTCAATTATTCCTGAGTTGGAATTCTCATTACGCTCAAAGCATTAAAATGAAAAATCGAAAGTTTTGTTTCGTGAGAGAAAATAATAAAATAAAATAGATTATCTATTTTTTTCAACGAAACTGTAATATTAATGTTGAGATTAAAAGCTTGGCAAGAGATAAAAAAATGTCCAGTGAATAGTTAGTCATTAATAATCCTTTTTAAATGCTAGATGTTTCATGTTATGAAGTCACAGATACAGGATAATTGCTTACTACAAATATCACGTCCAAAACACAGACATCACTAGATTTTTTAATCAGGTTCTAGGACTTGCGAATCCGAAAAAGTGACTAATCTTTTTGATGATTTCATTTTACATAATTCTGAATGGTCATACATTTATCCAATATCTATAAAATTTTTGTCGTCGGAAAAATTTTCTTTATTACTTATTCCAGTTAATAGTGGTATAGGTTCTACTAACTAATATATGACTTAAAATTTGTGGTCTTACACAATTATTCCTTCAGAAGTCTTTAAAAATAAATCAGCTTATTAGCCCTTTGAGGACGGCCGAACGCTCAACGTTACCCAAAAATCTGGCACGCCCGTGAGATAGTCGTCCTAAATGGGTTAATAGCAGATTTCTTGACTATCATTATCCATTAAAACTTTCATAAAAGGAGGATGAAATTATATATTCTGATGCTACATGCACCGTATTTAGTGAAGCTGCAGTAGTTTATCAGCTGTTTCTCTTATGCTAGTTAGAGTAATATTAAAGTTATTTGTTATTTTTCCGTTAGTGTCCGTTAGCACAACATTGAAGCATAGAAACAAATTACCCCTCTAAAGGAAAAACGCCTAATAAACCTAACGCCTTTAATTAAACAAAGCTATAAACAAGATTATTAAATTCCTTGTTGCTGATTAGCAGTCATTTTGCAGATAAATTAATTATTACGACATGAAAATGTTAGTAGTTACTGAGACTCGAGTACGGAAGCAAAGAAAAACAAAACAGAACAATAAAAGAACACAACTTCATTCTAACTACAAATAGTGGGATGTCATCTATTGTATTGTTAATAACAGTTAAAATATGAAAACATGGTTGACGTCATTTCGCTGTATCTTTTATCTGCAAAAAGAAGCATGCATTTATCAATTACGGAAAACTGACATAATCATTTATGTAGTACCAGTAGCAATGAAAGAATTTACAGTTTTTTCTCCACTAGAAAAAACATGATTATTTATTTTATTGCATTGCTAGACTGACCACTGATTCTATAACAAATATTTTATGAAAAGGTATTAAAACTAGCCTATTGTCATTTTTTTACATGTAAAAAAACTGTTTTCTAAGCTCTGCTCTTAATTACAACAGCAGTACAACTACTTAGAGTTAAATGTGGTCGTTGAATATCTTTTTTTACATGAGTATTGTGCATAAGCACTTCGACGTTCTAGATAATTTATCTATACAATTTCTCAGATGATAAATGAAATATTTATAAATGAAGAAAAAAATATTGCTTACATATAACGAAACATGTATAAAAACTTTTAAAAATACAGGAAAATCAGCTTATAGCAGTGAAACTTAAAGCTTAATTCTTATCTTCTGAACTAGCAGCTCCCCCCAAAATGGAAAGGGAATACACAAGGAAATCTACTGATGTGGGAGGGGGTCTTTGGAAACACTTATGGTCTGGACCTTTCATCTACCACATCAATTTAAAATTAATATGTAGTGATATAGCTATTTCATTGCGCCTAAAGTTATTTAAATATATGGCTTATTATTTGTGCCATCGTGATATTATTTATAAAAACTTGACTTCTACCTAGTGTGTTGCTCCTGGAAAGTTTAAGGTAGACCACTCATGCTGAATTCTTTTTTTTCTGCATTTATTTAACAGAGTAAAAAATTTCCATTGTCATTGGTAATTTTCAGTTACGAATGGATTGAATGAAACGCTACACCCCTTATTTTATAGGAATGTAAAGTGGAGTAGCTCTTCATTCAGTGGTAAATGTAAACCAGTTTTCATCTATGCTTTACTGAAAACGTATTGCTCCATTAAAGTGTTTTTTAAATACGACAGGTTTCATAATTCGAAATTACGAGGGTCGTCCAGAAAGTAAAGAAAAATTGGGCATATCTCAACAAAAATCAAATATATCAAAACAAAACTTTATTTAAAACAGCTCTAAACCTTACCGTACTTCTTTGATAACCACTATAGTTGTTGAGACACTTATCATAAAACGAGACAAGTTTTTCAATTCCTATGTTATACCCATCTGCCGCCAATAACTAAAGCTATGAAGTTACTGCTTCTTTAGCGCTTTATCATTTTGGTAAAAGAAAAAAAATATATATCCAAATCAAGCGATGTGGAATGTTTTCTCTTATGCAGGGTTTGTGTTGGCTAATGACAACGTTCGGCTCCGTGCAACTGCAGCAACACAAGAATAGCAATGTTTCAAATGGGACGTTTATGACTATCCATCGTACAATCCAACTCTGCTCCTCTTTGATATTCACCTTTTCCCAAAAATGAAAGAATTGTTCTGTGAATGCACTTCCTTTGCTATAAAGCACTTAACGAAATAGTGTCTTTATGACTTCAGTCATTGGCTGTACTTGAGTATAACATCGGCATTGATAAACGTATGCCTCTTTATGATAACTGCCTCAGTAACAATGGCGATTATGTAAAACTGTAGTCATGGATTGAGCATTGTTGTAAATAAAGTTTTGTTTTGGTATCATCAGTTTTTGTTGAGATATCCCGAAAAGTTCCTTACTTTCTGGACGACCCTCATACAAACGCAGGATATTTTATTATATCAAGCGCAGAATGCAAATCACAGAGGATATTGGATACATTTAAACAAAAAAACAAAGGCATTCTATTTTGCAATACCAAAATAAATATACACCTTCATACCTCCGAATGTTCAACTATTTATTCTATGTTACTTTTTTAAATGTATTTTTGATTTTATTTTTTTACATTCGTGTTATTTTTTTATGTAAAATCTAATGGTTTACGAAATACTTGGCAACCTTAGATATGAAGAGATATTTGAAATCTTGCAGTTTCATTCCTTAAGACGTCTTTAAAAAGTAATCAACTTTTTTATCGAAAATTTATATTTGAGTGACTTTGATTGAACATAATAAATACAAAAAAGTAAAAAAATCTTTTATCACCTAAATATAAAGAAAAATTTTTTTCACAAAAAATTTTTTAAAAGGCCAAAACAAAAATTTCAAACGCGTAAGCTGCAAATAAAAAAGCTCTAAGTACATTGAAATTTCAATCACATTTTATTTGCATTTTAATTTTCAAATGATGAATGTATAGGATTTTCTTTTATCTCTAATGACATTTATTGGGACTTTTTATTCACCCACTACTTTTTTTCTGCTTCTCACACTTTTACAATTTCTGGTTCCATCTTCAGATTTTTTATTTAAAAAAATTACTTTTTTCTGCTTCTCATATTTTTGCAATTTCTGGTTCGATCTCCAGATTTTTGATAAAAATTACTTTTTCTGCTTAATAACCGATAAAAGGGCTTTTAAAAATTTTTATATTCATTATCTTCTTGTTTGTAATAATTCATTAACTAATAATCACTAAAGGTGACGCCGTTTTCCTTTTTCTGAGCTTCCTGACGGCACAAGTCGGAATTTTATAAGGCTCCCCAGTCTTCGTTGAGTATGGAATTCAGTTACCCTAACGTTGCAACATTGAGCGTAAACTGGTATAACAAATGGGGTGGGGTTTCAGGTAATTTACAACCATGTTCTGTACAGCTCTATAAAATTTCATCTTGGCGAAAATTACATTCGATTATTATTCTTGATGTCAAAGAATAAATGTTCTAACTCGTACATAATCAATGTATTTAATATTCTACCAGAATACTAGATATTATAGTTCGCATTATTAATGTTCTTACTCTTCAAACAAATATTTAATTATTATCTTTTTATGATATTGTTAATTTCGTGAAATAATTAATTTCTTCATGAAACATATAGATGCCAAACAAAACCGTATATTTTCGAGAAGGAATTGTTGTTCTCTTTTCTTACTGCACTAATAAAATGTTGTTTAAAATCTTTTATTTTTATTATTAACTACATTTCACTATTTCTTATGTTGTGTATATTCCATTCTTAGACTATTATAGAATCTAAAATTTAATATTTCTCAAATTGATTTTTAGATCGTTTCATATTATGAAACAAATATTTAATTAAATTAATATATCAATTGGCACCTAAGAGCTCTAAAATCATTGAAATAATGTATTTTCATCGTGAACCAACAACTGTGTGGAGCAAATATATTAAACCATTAACGACCGCACTACCATTTGTTTAAAGGAAATGGACAAAAAAATGTATACGTATTAGAGTCTAAATAAGAAAAAACAGGCGAAAAAATTATTTATTTTTATAGAAGATACAAAATGTCGCGAAAACGCAACGTCATTCAAAACCGATTACTGTATGGATACATAAAAATCTTTGAAACATATGCTATGTAAGGACACATTTACATTTAATACAAATATCTGCTGCCATCTGTCAGATCTATTCAAAATTGAAAGATAAACAGTGCGGAAGAAATGTCAATTTAAAAAATTTATCAAAGAAAAGTTTCAATGAGAGCAAAACAGTTTTTTCCTTGAAGCATAGAAGCTTTGTCTAATGTAATACAAAAATTAATTTAAAAAAATCACTTTATAGTAAAAGAAAAAATTCATTTCAGTAATGTTGCGAAAACGCAAGGTCAGTCGTTAATGGGTTAATTACACAGCTAATCAATATTTACATTATGCTAAGTTAATTACCAATATTTTTAAATAAACAAAGTATTTAAATAAGGGTGAAAAGGAAATTTTTTGTGTGTTTTGTAAGTCCCAGACAATGTTTATTTAAGTGCTGCTCATAAGAGTGAGATTGGCATGACTTAAGAAATTTAAATCATATTTTCGGGATTCGTTGCTGAACACTGTAGATTCCGAGCAAAGAGACAGGACTGAAAGACTTTGGAGCTCTAAATTTGGTTTTGAAGCAAGAAACTTGCTTCTGTGGCAAAGTTCATTCTTTGATAATGCCTAATATCCCTATAATGTTGTAATATATTTTCTGAATAATATGTTCCAAAATTATTGAGAATATCTTTAAAATTTCGATTAAATATTAATTAATAAAATATCCAATTAAAATTACTTTTCTAACTTTAACTAATATGTTTCAGAACACATTTTCATGAGCATCTACCAACCAAGATGTACCATTGAGCCGAATTTGGTACTTCTAGGTAAAACGATCAGCTTTCTAGGGCGTTTTGAACGATTTTTCCAACACGGATGTCGCATGAAGCAATTTACAGATTTTATGCCATCCTAGAAAAATTATTTTGTTAAGAATACATCGGAAAGTGTATAAGAATGTTATTTTACCCATATGAAATAATTTTAGCTATAAACTATATGTAAAAAATAAAAGAGATTTAAAGGGAAAATCATTCATCTGAAAAATTTATACCGTTCAAATGAATGTGAAAAAAAGAAATGCTTCTGCATAAATTCCTTTTATACAATAAAAAAAATTCACTATTGACAGCTTTATGTTATATTTGAAATTATTTAAGCCGGCTGTTAATTGCTGCGCTTTCTGACGAATTTACCTTTGGTACAATTGTTATATCATGCAGAACTTTTTCAGCATCATATTTCACACGTTCAGCTTCAAACTTCGACTACACAATTATGCGTACTTTTGACCTCCAAATTATAACTCCCCTAGTATGTTTTGCATAATGCAGTAATATCCCCCTTTTTCATACAGCTTCTATACAGCTCATAGATCATTTCAACTTTCAGAATCTCTGTGGCAGTTTATTCTTTCGTCTCCTAGAATGCCAGTACTGATGGATGTCAGAAAAGCAGAGAGAGGAAATAGAACATGAGACTCAAACCAGCCCACAAGCTATTGAGCATCTTTGTTATAAAGCAAGATTCTTGAATTTCTGGCATAGGTGGAATGAACAGAAGTAGTGAATGAAAATCCGCAGAAGTCTTTTACTTGTTGTGAAACAGTAGTAACAATAGGCATAGTAAGGACTCACTTCGTTAAAGTGCTGTCAGAAATGTTACGTTCTTGTCTAAGACTACCAGTACTTTTTAGTGATCGCATTAACATTTGTTTATTGTCAGGTCGTTCCAGATACCGCTCCATTATTTGTCTGACCATCTTATTATGAACCAGCCATTCGTGACGAACCGCTCATACTCTTTGATAAAAGTTTATTCTTAAGTTTTTATAGAACTGGTATAGTTAAAATAGTTAGACCAATGCCCCGTTTAGAAGCTGGATGAAAGCTATTTTGAAATTGTCTTTATAATTAGCTGGTACTCTTTCTCCTAACTTCCACAACATCCAGTTTTGGTGCACTGACATATGTATATGTTTACAAAAGTGAATACTTTTACATACACACTTTTTCAGACATTTTTTTTATTGTATGCGTCGTCGTTAGAAGAATTGCGATTTTGTTTTTGAAAATTGGAAAATCATTGTAAATTTGCTCAGAGTTTGTAATCATACTACGGCAACAAAATATATAATGTTGGTATTCATTCGAAGCAGAATTTTATGCTGTATAACTTTCATCAGAACCATTTTAGCATTGAATGTGTAGTTTTCGAGTAATCTAGGAAAAATTAGAAAAACAATTCACTTCAGTTCCCCCTCTAGCACCAAACGCTCAACTCGGAAACGTGGGATAGTCATACTGGGCCTTAAATGAAGTGATTAAATCAAAAAAACCTTAGCCATTAATATTTTCCAATTTAAATTCTCCGAAAACTAGACTATTTTACGTTTTGGTTCTTTCGAAGTTCCAGGGGAGAGAAGCTCCCCCCCACGAAGGGTGGTAACTTTTCGGTTTCCATATCCTTGAGGTCAAGGGCGAAATTTTTTTAAATATTTTTCTTCTATTTTGCCTAATTGCGATGGACTACTGGTGTTGAAATTTGAAAAAGATCGAGTTAATACAAACTTTAGTATGGAGAGAACCACCAGGATAAACAAAAATGTTTACACTTTTAGAGACCATTTTTCTAGGACGGAAAGAATTTCGGTTTTAATGTGTAGTTTTTAAGTAACGAGTAGAGTTAGCAAATTTTTTGATGGACATCAAATTAGTCCCAACATCGAAGTATTCCGGTTTAATTCTTTCTTTTTGACTTTTGGTTTTAATGCGTAGAGAATTTGTGGAAAATAATTTGCTTTCCAGTTGACAGCCTGAATTTCATGAACCATTGGGAAGAAGACAGAGAGGTAAATGTGTTAGTAGATTAAGTGAGCTGACTGAATTATATTTCTCAGTGACATAAATTGACTGTGGAAAGAAATGATGAAATGAAAAATAGTTATTTGCGGCTTGCACTTGAAAATAAGTAAGTAAACAAGTTGAATTTCTGATGACTCCATTGATGAAAGCTCGTAAAAAATGTTAGTATTAATTTACACCAATAGAAAAATAAGGAAAAATCATATTTATTATTTAAGTTGCTTTATTATTCAAACTTCTGCCAGACTGATAAAAGTTGTCGACCGAATTCATTTATAATGAGTTTAACATCGCACTGCGTCAAGCATACGTCGACCGTATGTAGCAGGTCTGCGAACTTTGGGCACCACATGTCTATCTTCATTTCTTCCTTATTAGAACGGATTTGGCGTATTTCCTAATCATGGAAACGAGATAATGTTATTTTTGTCTTGTTGCATTTATATCGAAAAAGGAGCGGGTGTCTATGCCTTCGTCTTATAGAATCTTCTGTCACAATAGATTTCGTTCTTTTTACGAAGTAATGTACTTTGACTGTCATTTAAAATCTGCAGATCACATAGGAATTTATCATAAGGCACCGAGGTGGGAAAGACATATCTATCATGAGGTAAAAGCAATTTTCCTTACAATGTCAAATTTGTTAATCGTCTTGGAGAAAAGTTCTGTAAAATATAATTCAGCATAACAAATTATATTAAATTACAAGTATTTATGGACTATAATATAGGAACAAGTGTTTGATAAATTATATTGCCCAACACATATTTTGGAAGTGTTTTAATGTGCGAAGTGAGTTAAATTCAGATATCACCTTCGCGTAGTTAGGAATGAAAATTTAAAAATATATAAAAAAGAATTTACCACTTTTAATATTACAGAAAGTTCTATATGAAATTTTAAAATTTATATCAAACAAGCATTTTTTGGTAATTTTGTAATTCTTGTATGCAAGGTCTGGATTTTTATATCTGGGCTGGTAAAAAAAATTAGTGTTTATGTGATGTGAGAACGTGAATATTGCAGTAAGCGAAGGTAAAAGTTTTAAGATTGGATTATCAGTAGTGTCCGATAAAGCACAAGAATAAAAACAATAGTGGAAACTGGAAGTGAAAAAATGCCAAGTACTATTTACTCTTAAACCTGGTTTCCTCATAGCTCAGAGAATTGAGCAAGTTTCAGTAGTTGAACCAAGCAATTTTCCAAAAACAATACTTGAAATTAAGCCACCTTCAGGGCTATCGGCTCAATTAAACAATCTCTTTACTTTTCACCATATCTGCAAGTTAGCCATAAATTTATCATTGTGAAGACGATTATTCTTGCCTTGTTGATGTAACTAAAGTGGATGACATACAGAGGATTTTCGGCGTATGTGATAAATGATAGCAGTGCCCTTATTTATGGAAATTGGAATTAACTGCTTCGAGTCGGCCCAATTAAAACGAAAATCAATCTAAATGACGTGATGTTGCATATTTGGCACAGATTAATGGAAACTTTATTGTTGCTGGTTTTGATTTGATTTATTATATTAGAGAATTATGACAAGCACGTTAAAAATAAATCGATGTTCTCTGCAAAATGCTTATTATTCAAGATTCTTCGAAATGTGAGTGATATGTTTAAAATATTTTTCAAAACTTTTATGAAATGTGATTTAAATGAATTACAAATTCGTAATATTTTTAATTTCGCTTTCGTATATGAAAAAATGAAATTTCATTTTATTTTTGAGCTGTTTCAGTAAAATTTTAAAGTGCTTATCATATGGAACAATCTTATAGAAACATGAAATATTCCTTTAAAATTTTTGTCCTTAATTTTTATAGATTTATTAGAGAGTAGTATTACTTGATAATGAAAATAATTTAATACATATCAATTTACCTTTCGCTATTTTGTCGGAAAACACAACTTAATGTTATAATTGTTAATTATTTTGAGCCTTTTTAATTTAAGGTGACCATTTTATAAAAATTTAAAATCATGACACACGTATAGTGAAAAAAATCTGGAGCGCATTTCCAAATAGAAGAAATATATTATAGTAGTAATAATACTTTTTGTTTCATATATGAATTGACTAAAACTAAATAAAGCGGAAATAATGATGAGATATTGATAAAACATAGAATCCAACCGGAACAAGTTTAGCCCTCTAACATCTCAGCAACCCTTTTTTAAATTTTTTTATATATATTTGAAGTATGAATGATTTTTTGAAACAATTCATTTTTGGAATGTTTTGATAGCATTCCGTGTAAGTGATATCGAGATTATATTTTGTAACTACCATGTACTTTAAAGTTTTAAGATGAAATTTAGTTTTATCGCTGGTCACTACTGTTTGCCATTGAACTTAAAACACGTTTGGTAGTTGCATTACTTCCTGAATGACAGAGACAATATTCTACTAATTTACGAATATTATAAAAGGAAACAACATTTTCCTAAATTTTGCAAATATTTTATTCTAAATGTATAAAAACATTATGCAGACTTTTGTCTTAAATTGACAATCCTTCTCTACTTTCCTTACATTTCACCGCACTTGTAATAGCAAGAAATCATTTGCTTTTTTTCAGGTTTTGCCATACATGCTGCTGGTTTCTGTAAAAGAAATTTCCTGTCCTTCTATTTTCAAAAATAAAATTTTGGAATATCGATGCTAAGTTATACAAAAATTAAAAACCAAGACATTGTTTCTCGGTTAATAAAATAACTGTGTACAAAAAATGTGATTTTAAAGCAGTATATATTTGTAAAAAAAATAATATCAGGACCTACCGTGTGGCACCAAATCACAAAATTTGTTTTATATTAGACGGCTATGAATTCACAAATTTCTTTAACCCATTAACCAACACTGTGTATATATAAAACTTCCGATAAATCTTAGTTACAAATATTTGCACATCATTTGGTAGACAATCAGCTGCAAGTGCGGTGCAACCAATTCCTATAAGCACACTTTGTCCCAGATTTGTTTTCAATTTTGTAAAGACGTTATTTTTTGCCAGTCCTTTGATTTCCTCCGAAGTTGGTACCTGTATTTTATGAGCAAAATTCAATCACTTTTTTTTCCAAACAAAGCTTTTTCAAAACCTAAGGCTAAAATCGGTAACTATGTCACATATCTCAATAATAATCTTACGTAGATGCCAGACTGGTATGAAAAATATCTTACAATTATGTGAATCAGTTTTATTATCTTCTTATTTGATGCGTCTCATAAATGGAAAAAATAATTGCATCATACAAAACCTCCTCCAATAACCGATTCCTATACGACACCAGAACATGTGTAATTATTGTCATCCATTTTTCCCAGAACAAATAAATTTGGCATCGAAATAGACATTAATCAAGTTGCAGGTACAATCCATTAATCTAAATGGCTGGTTACGCATTACGGTTTGATACTCCCACAAGCCTTCAGCTGCAGATAATTTTTTCTCTGCATCTTCAAATTGTTTTTAAATAAATTAAGATTCACACGTAATTGCTATAGATACAGCATATTTATGTTTGGTAGTGTGGGTGTGTTTTTTAACGTCGGTTTTTCCACCATTTGCTATTGAAAACACACTCCTACGTTTTATACATGTCACTTCACTTTTGTCGTTTTTGTCACTTACTTTAACGAATGGATATTTCGATTTCAACTTATCGTTAAAAACGCATTTCCGAAGGCTCAGCGACTTGGTAAATTAAACAAATACCCTTGTATTTTAAATACTTCCGCACTTGCTTCAATATAACCGCGATAGCGGATAAGAAAAGCAAGCGTTTCTGCTCATTTCTCGCGAGGAACGCGCGGCTGCCGCAAAAAAGTTATGTTTTTTTTAATCGTTGTTGCTGGGAGCTGAGTTGATTAAAGATTTCTTTTTAAAAATTGAATATTTGACATTGTGATAAACTAGTTTGTTTTTCTCTCTTCAAAAAAGTACATATTTATTTTTACTGATTGAAATTTAAAATTAGTCGGGAGAAAAGATTAAAAATCAGTACGAATGGTCACCTTAATATGAATTAGCAAGTGATTATTTTATTTTATCAATATTTCCAACTTATAATTTTTTTATAGATCTGAATGAGATGCTAATGTTATTAGAGAAATACCGCTGTGTTCTAAAAATAATGATTTTATAATTATATAATAGATGTAAAGGTCAAATTTTATAGAATTTTAAATTTATTTTTATTATAAATAGTCAGTTTGCGATGACGTTTAAAAAAATTAAGATTGTTTTGGCTATTTTTATTCTAATTTGAAGATGGGATTTTGAGATATTTATTAAATATACGTAGAATTATTCTACATAGCATAAGCGCAATGATTCTAAATTAAAAAAGGTCTGTTGGAAATGGAATAAAATGGAGTATGTCAATTACAACTTCTGTAATCTTGTCAATGTTACAGTGTTTCATTGTCACATGCTACTACGCACTAGTATTTTATAAATAATAATTATAGACATATAGTTTAAATTATATTCATAGAAGCACTATTTAGTCACAGACAGATTAAAACAGCAGTCTCATATTGATACATTTCTTGAAAATGCTATGAGATATGGGTATCCTATAAATTTCACGTATGCTCATGTTAATAAGAAATATTTAACACCATTAAATTAAAAGTCTTTAAAATTTACTTTTGGTGTGATCATATATAATGGAATTAACAAAGATTTTAGTAAATCACTTCATAAGTACATGGCGCCACTATATTACGAATAAGATTGCATCATATATTCATTTATTTAATTTTATGTACATTTCCAAAAAATATATATTATTATAAAAGGTTAAATTTAATTTATAGTTAATATTATTATAGTGTTTTATTAGAGTAATAAAAGTAATAATATTTTCACTTTAATTGTGGAACTGTCTTTAGGATAATGCTCAAGTCCTGACAATAATTATAACTATTGAAATGGTATGTTATAAGTTATATACTTTCTCGTTTCTAATCTTGAAAGATTTTGGGTATTTATTACCCTATATTTTCGTTTTTCAAACAATTGGCTTTCCCAGAGGGTTGGCGCCAAAAATCTAGATTAATGCGACATATTAGTTCCCAAGGGTAATAAGCATTTGATTGTTGGAATTCAATTCTCAGGTTGTCTCTTTTCATAGTGTTATAGTCATTAATCAAACTATCTTTTGTGTTTAATTTGTATGATTATTGAGAAGGTAATTTGATTTTAATTTTAATTTTTAGATTAATATTTGTATATATTTAAAATATAACACATGAATTGATTAATTGGAATGTTTCACTATATATTTATATACATAGAAGAGACAATCAAATTAGTAGTAAAAACTACATAAAAACAAAAGACAAACATAAACAACACAATGCAAAAAAGCAATGCAATAAACTGATCGAAATAAAATGCCGATAGTTTTAATAGGGATAAAAATTATATAAGAATAAACAAAAGGGGAAAATAATAAAGATAATTTAAAACACAAACGCAACGAATGCGCAATAAATGCTGAAATTCTAGGAGTGTTGTGGAAATATATCAAAACTCAAAGATCAATGGAGAGACAAAAGGATGGAAAGTATTTCAGTAGAAAAGAACGGATGCGTCTTCAGGGAAGGTGAAATCCGTACTAATTATCCATACTAGCCATAAAATAATTAGAAAAATCACAACACTTTGTGCGAACAGTGTTAGCTATAAGCTAACGGGACAATGTCTTCACCCCGAGGTGTTAGGATATACAAAAAGCCAAATAAAATTGACCAAGGATTAAAAATGTACATACCGTAAATGGGGAGATGCAAGCAGCATGGAAAAAGACTCAAAATGGTATTTTTCAAACTGCGTGAACCTCTTTCTCAAAATCTACTTTATATAAGCTCTTGCAATTTTTACCACCTATTCTCTACATATAAATGAATATACTAATGTGAATTTTTTCTGATATTCTAAAAATATTTCTTAATAGTGTTTGTAGTTGAATGACCAATAATGATAAAACAAAATTACACATATTGAAACTTTAAAGTGCATGCTAATTATCAAACTATTTTTTCTACTTGGCAAATCTTATCAAAACATCCAAAAAATTTATTGTTTCTAAAACCAATTCATTTTTCAGATATATATGAGAGAATTAGGAAAAAGGCAAATGAAATGTTATACTACTAAACTTGTTACTTAGGATTACATATGTTTTATCAATATCTCATCCTCATTTCCGCATTATTTAGTTTAGTTTTATTTTTTTGCTAATTTTGAAACTATGGTCACGCGCTCCCAAACGTTCCCTATAAGTGTGTCTTAATTTTAATTTTTTTTAAAACTGCCACCTTAAATATATTATAATAGCTCAAAATAAATAAACATTATTAAAATAAGTTAAGTTTTCGACTTATTATGTGAAAGATAAATTAACTATCTTCTAAAATTATTTTATTACCGGTCATATTACTAATCTATCAAAAAATTCAGGTAGCAAAAATCTTAAACAAATAATGCATATTTTCTCATATTATTCAATATGATAAGCATTTTAAAATGTTACTGAAATAACACAAAAATAAAATTAAAATTCAATATTTCATATACGAAAGCGAAATTAAATTTGGAAGTATTACGGATTTGTAATTCATCACATTTCAAAAAGGGTTTGAAAAATATTTTAAGCACACCGTTCTCATCTCGAGGAACGGTGAATAATAGGTTATTTGCAGAGATCATCGATTTATTAATAACGTGCTTGTCGGAACTCCCTGAATAACTAATCGAATGAAAATAAGATATCCGGAATAGACAATATACAAATTAAAATTTATATTTACCCATATGAATAATAGAACATGGAGTCCT
>BGPR01021877.1:0-25960 GCA_013235015.1 Araneus ventricosus
AACTTCAAATGTGTTTTCTGAGAAATGATATTTTTGAGGAAAACTGTCGACCGTAAAAATGATTTCTCAAAAAGTTATTCAAGTATTGATATGAAATTTTCCGAGATTGTTTCCTGTAATATGCTTGATGTTTTCTTCTAAAAACTAAGGTCAATTTTAAAATCAAGTATTATTTTTAAGTGCTTAAATATAAACGAAAAGCATTTTTTATGAAAAATTACCAGTTTAGTGACTATGTTCAGCTATATCTCAAAACTATTTTGAAGTACAAGAAATATTTTAGAGCGTAACACAGATAACTGTTATAAAAATGTACTCCTACAAGGATTTATGTATATTTAGAATATGATTTTGTCTATGGCTGTTAGCGTAAGGCAAATATTTTAGTCATTTTTCTTCAAATTTCTCAGTTTTTTTAAAAAATATTATTTGAAAGTCTAATTTTACAATATTTTCATAGTTTTAAAACATATGCAGTTGAAAAATAACATTTAAAAATATATATAAGTTATTTTTCAAAAAAGTGTCTACGAACACAGTTGGATACCTTAACTGTCTTGGAGAAATATTTAATGCTTTACATAAGTGGCCTTCGTGTCTACATTTTAGTATCATGTATGAGCTTGTGAAATGGAAACTCAGATAATAATATCCAAACGTAAATTATTATCCATTCGTAAACTGTTTTAGTAAAAAAAGAGGACTGACAAAAAAAGAGAGTACCCATAAAGATGAATAATGCTACGGAACCTAATCCACCCTAAGTACATTCGAGTTCCATTTATAAAATTAGAAATTGCATAACCCTATTTATGTAGATCAGAGAAAGACTGAAAGTGGCGGTAAAGGGACGTTCCATAGTACAAACCGGCAAATGAAAGACTGGTACACTCTCTCGAAAACTTCTGGTGTCGTGTTTATCCTGTTCATTGAAGCAACAATTCTTGCTACGAAATCTTCCACAGAGTCTACGGGTGTTTCGTATGACTTTATTATCCACTAATTTTATGATTCCTCAGAGGAAATTCATTGGATATAGGTCTAGTGAGCGTAGAGGCCAAACCACAGGTCCGCCGATGTCCAATCCATCTTACGGAATGTTTGACATCCATGTCGTACCGGATAGTGATCATAAAATGTGCTGGGGTTTCATAATTCATCATCGCCATGTATCTGTGTGATGGACGGAACAGAATGAAAATAACCGGAAAGAACTTGCTCCTGGACAACACGGCACTTTTCATCAACCAAACGTTCTGGCAGCAGGTGAACCTGACCAGGCAATCACGGCGAATCTATACTGATGCTTACAAGATGCAGGGATTGCTCTCAACCCAGACATGTTCATTGCGATTCTTACAAATACTTTCTCTGGTAAATGAGGATAACAGTGAGAAGACAGGAAATTGCGGATTGTTAGTTATCATTTAGAGCATCCACCTCGCGAACATTAGCTATCGGGGATTGTCAAATGCGTTTAAGGATTGAATATTTTGAGCATGAAAGGAGTGCATGTGTGCTTCATGTACAACAGCGCGCGCCATATTCCGACCAACATCAATGCCAACTGCTACTGCTGTGAAAATAGTTGCTGCAAATCTATCCACCACAGGTTCTTCTATTTCTGGAGTCTGAATTGACAACGCTATTCTGACAGTGCACTTTTCGTTTCCTGGCGTGACCAGGGTGGTATTTTACGTACCAAAGTTCGGCGGCCTAAGGCAACCTACAGATGCTCAATCAAGATCTGTTTTGGAGACTAAGTCGGTGATACCATCTGTTTCCAATTATTCTGACATCCAAGATGCTGGACGTGAACGAATGTTGTTTTCCAGTAGCAAAACGTCTAACACAACAGCAACCCAAAAAGTTTTACATAGGTTTCCCAAATCCTAGTCTACATATCTCTCGCCAGTTACAGATTGATCAGCTACCAGTTTATCAAAGCTACACAGTTTAGAGCGGATATTTATGCTGATTTCACCCTCCAAACCATGAAACCGCTTCTATTCGTACGTTATCTGAATTTTATATGAACAAGGGAAGGCAATTTGTAAATTCCTCGCTCCTTACAGATAGAGACAAGTCTAAAATCACAGTTTGAGCTGTATCTGGGCTCTTCAGAAAACATGACAATAGCATCACTTTAAATGGGTCTCTTTGGAAGATAAATGGAATGGAAGACAAATAATTGGTTTTCTCGAGTAATCTCCACCTTCATAAAGCCTTCGAAGGACAGTAAATCGGCTGAAACGAGTTCCTGCAGCAGATTTAGGATTTAAAAAGAATCTTCTTGAAGTCACGTTATCTTTGAGTTGACAACATTAGAAAACGGTTTTCAAATGACGGTCTATCCTTGAATAGGCTGCTAGTGATTCACTGGATTAAATGTGGTTTCTAGTTTTTTATGTGTCATTTTGATGAATATTCATATCTTGGGAGACTTCGATTTAAATTTATCCCTCCGTCGAGTCTACCAATAATCCGCCACTTTTTGATCATCACTCATATGACGCTTTTGAGTCATAACTAATGAATACTGATCTCAATCAGAAATGGCATGACTATAAACAAAGTTACACACATGAATTTTTACATGCATCAATTACGCAGTACGTTGCCAGTCGCCTAATTTGCTTATTTCAAGTTCTGCGCAGAAGTCCAGCAATTTTGCGTTCAGTTGCAAACAATGAAAGTAAATAATAAAATTTCCACAACGGGTGTAAACTTTAATATGCCAGCCATGTTTTTATTTATCTTTTAATTATGATAAGCAGTGTAGTTTATGGTTGAAAAGCAAAGGAATAAGATCATTTTTCGGTTTACCAATGAATTTTCAGATGTTCATTGTCAGTTAAAAGGGACTTCTCTCCCACGCGTCTATCGGCATTGTTTTGAATGAGTTTTTTGTGTGTTTATTATGAATTTAAATTCGATAGAAATTCAAGAAGCGTCTCAACAAAATTAGGAAATCTATTCTCTCTCTGTTTCTCTAAGTACATATTACCTAATCTGCAAAAAAATTCTGAACCACATTTTCAAGAGGAAACTGCTAATAAGCCTCAAAGATAAAAATCACATCAGTGAATACAAAAATAAGTCTTTGATAACAATGGCTGAAGCTATTGCATTAATATCGTTGGCAATGAAATTGTTTTAATACAATGAAATTTTCAAATGGCCGAAAACTGTTCATGAATGGATATTTCCATCTCTTATCTGGAAACCAGGTGGCCAGGCGGTAAAGTCTAGGCTTCTTGATAATTTGATAATAGGTTCGAGACCTTATTCCACTGAAGAAATATCCTCTATACTCTATGTACAGTCCGCAACTTTATAGATGGGACAGTCGCTATAACACGGGGAGTTATTATCGGATCTTCACAAAACTGTGTCGATGGAAATGTCTCCTCAGAACATTTCCATTGACACCAGTTTTGTGAGGATCCGATAATAACTTCCCGAGTTATAGCGACTGTCCCATCTATAAAGTTGCAGACTATACCTGGTGAAAGTTAAGGCTGCTGTCGAGGACCAAAGGCTTTCACATTGGAGTGGCATGGAAACTTGGAGAGAAGAGTGGCTATTTCATATAACCAAACGATTTAACCCTTAATTGCCCAGTGTTGCCTTTAAACAACATACCCAATTTTGTCTTCTAAAATCTTGAGAATAACATTGAAGCTCTACTGCCTGTTATTGCAAATATAATACGTACTGAAAATGTTATTAAATCAATTTACAACATAAATATGGTAGCCTGAGCGCTGATGAAAAAATTTAAAAACAAGATTCATGTTTTACACTTCAGACACTGCATCTTTTTCTGTTGTGTTTGTACACTTGAGCAAACCATATTTTATTCTACAATGTTGAAGGGAATTCCTTATCCGTATTATAGTTTTTAAAATTCATCTGTGTTTAATATTATAGAATTTTATCAAGGAAATGTTTTTCAACTATAGCCAGTGTTGTCGATTGGTAATAAACCGTTTTTTAGCCGTAAACCATACTTAAAACAAAATAGGTTTTTAAAACTATTTTTCCCATTTTTTATTGAATAAATGAAAGTCAAAAAATATTTTTAAATCGATCTTTACAAAATCTGGCATTTAAGGGTCAAAATGACGAGTTCTGTCACAGTGCAGTCCTCGCTTAGCTTCAAAACGGAACGTTAAATTAACATAATAGAAAACCGGGGCTTATTTTGACAGCAAATTGATCGTATGTTTCTAGGCATTTTTTATTATTTTTGTTTAAAATCATGCTAAATGTTTCCTTTCATTTAAAGTCTTATTAAATGTACAATGAATGTTTTATTGAATTCATTATACGCATCAATAATTCTAAGAAAAACGTTTATTTCAAATTTATTCGCGTTGAATCCTGGTCGGAGGCGTAATTCCTAAGAATATTATCTCTCTAGCCGACAGTTAGGAGTTTCAAATCTCGTAAATTTTAGATCAAGAAAACTTCCATAAGTTAGAATTAGGAGGAGAAGACCCACAATAAATTTCCCTTCATAGCAATCTTCCACTAACTTTCTTGTAAACTGCTGGAAATATTTTCTACTAGTTTAGGATTCACAACCAACAGAAATTTAAACAGACTAACTATAAATATGAATAGAATTTGAATACAATTCCATAATTTCATCTACAAATTCTAAGCAATAATAATAATAAAATGAGTTTCGAATTCTCACCCTTAACAATTTACAGCAATTGTTTTTTTTTTCATTAAAATTGTGCAAAGATGTATCTATTTAATTTCTAAAAAGTTAATTCGATTTATTTGCAGTTAATTCAAAAGTTTTAAGTTGTCCTGTTTTTCTCAAACTGTCCTCATTACATATATTTCAAGCATTACATTCATTTCTGCTGCTCAATTTTCGAGAAATGAAAAAAATTAGCACTACAGAAACAGAAGCTGAATACATACTTATTTCTATAATAATCAGTCAATTGGACGGTATTCAAGAAAACTCTTTGTTATTATTTTTAATTAATTTAACATTTAACCAAATAACAAAAATAAAGCTCATATACAAAATTTTTAATATTTAACATTTTTTTCCATACCTAAGGATAAACTAATTTCAGCTCCTTCCACAAACACATTCCATTTCATGAAGTCATAAACTGCAAACCTATTTTTTTTACAATGAATACAAATAGTGCTATTCTATTTTTATAGCAATAATCAATTTGGTATATTTAACATATACCGAACATTTGATTGGAAACTGTTGATATATTCAAGTTCTGTAAGAGAGTGTAGAATATAGCAATGCGGTGAGTCCTATTTTTCCCTTTATAAGCTACATATACAATATTTTATACGTTAAAAATATTTTACTATTGATTTAAAATTGTTTATTTCGAGTTCTTATTTGAGCAATAGCATTTATTACTTCGTGAAAATCCAACGTTTGGGCAAAAATATGTTCAAATGACAGCAATGCTACATAGATTACGGAACCTCTCTTGCCCAACATAATTCCTCAAAAAAAATTTATCAATTTTAATTTTGAAAACGAACGCTCAACGCTAGTCGTGTCTATGTGCTAACATAATTGTAGCCTAGGGTCAACGTGCCTACATAATGGAAGCTTGGGACTATATGCCTACATAATTTACTAGGTGTACCTCTGGTATGGCTCTTCCAAGACAGAGGATGCCCGGGCATTTTGCGAATCCTGCCACCTTATTGTTAAGCTACTGGTTTCAGTAGCTGTAAACAACTAATCTTTAAGACTTTTATGCATGTGGTCTGAAAACAACTGCATTATGCACCAATAGACGGCAGTATGGGCGATATAGTGTTATTGCTAAAATAGTTAATTTCCCCGTTTTCTGACGAGAAAACGTCTTTCCGCTGGTTACAGTGATAGTCGGTCGAGCTTTCTTATGCGACAAAATACAGTCAGATTTCAATCGCTAATAACTACGAGACTAATAATGCGAAAAGAATGGTTGACACCACAACGGATAGATCATATGTGTAAGAGTTTGTGGCATAGTATTTTTCCCTGTGACGCCATCGTACCAGTGTAAGCGCATGCGCGTGATTGTTATGAATTATTTTTATGTAAGGTTATAAATAGGTGTAGCGTGGAAACGCTTTTAGCTAGGAGGTTGATTCTGATGTGATTTTAAAGAGCTTGAGAAGCATTACTAGGACCCAAAGTGAGACAATAAAAATATTTATCAAAATATAAGTAAAAATAGGTATTAGATTAAAAATTTCAAACTCCGCATGTTTTTTTTTTTTATTATAACATGCAGATTTTTCTTTCGAATTGTACGAAACTTACAGAATACTTGACGATACGTAAAGGAAACATTGCATTAAAATTTGAATTCAAAAATTTGAATATTACAGGAAATATGAAC
Source organism: Araneus ventricosus (assembly GCA_013235015.1). NCBI lineage: Eukaryota > Metazoa > Arthropoda > Arachnida > Araneae > Araneidae > Araneus > Araneus ventricosus. Next base: position 6,396 of record BGPR01021877.1, read on the forward strand.
ATTTGTAGTAAATAAAGTTTTACTGCGCATACGTGAAATGTAGTCCTATATACTGTCAACAGATAGTGCCAACAAAAGCTACTCTAAATAAAAAGTAAGAAAGGCGCAGTTCGGGTCCGCGTCGTAGATTTTTCGTGTAAACGTAGGGATAAAATCATAAAATAAGTGTTTCGTATTAATATGCAATTTAATTATCCAATCTCTTTAATACAATATTTACACAGAGTAGTATAATGGTTACAGAATAGATCAATTACAAGCTACCACAAACGCTTGCTACATGCGATAAACTTGTGATTTATCTATTCTGTGACCATTATACTACTATGTAAATATTGTATTAAAGAGATTGATAATTAAATTACATATTAATACGAAACGCTTGTTTTATGTTTTTATCCCGACGTTTGCACGAAAATTCTACGGCGCGGACCCGAACTGCGCCTTTCTTATGTTTTTTTTTCTGTGTATTTTCTTGGGTCTGCAAAAGGCAAGATACATTACATAATCAAATCATAAATATAAAAATGTAAATTGTTTATAGTAAATCCTATAACAGCCTCAAGCTTTGTCAAGAGGCTGCTACTATAAATCGCTCCTTGCAATTTTTTTTTTTTTTGTTGGAATCAATGAAGATTCCTCTACGCACACCCATCCAAACTACAAACCGGAGACCTTTATCTTTGAAATCAGGGGTGTGTCGTAGAGTAAAGTAAAATGCTAGAAATATTACTTACGATAGTTTACCTCTGACGAACAGATATTTTTCTCGACGGCCGTTAATGCAGTGAACTCTGGATGCTAAGGCTTAGCGTGGGTTATTCTTTATGGAACAGATACAATATACCTATTTACTTATACAATTAGAGGAGACATCCATTTTTAGCTTGATAGTGAAGGCTTTGCATTAAATTCTTGTATGTTTAATCAAAAATTATAGTAAAATTATTACTTTAGAAGCTTATATCTATAACTTAAGTGCATTAATTTACTACTAATATAAATAATACTAATTTACGTCAGATTTTATCAAAAATACATCTAGGAAACTTTAAAAGAATAAATCCAGTAACATATGCGAGTAATTATCATTAATAAAATTACAAACTCATAAAAATATTTAATTTTTAAATCTTCTTATTTCTTGATTCCATGTCTATAAAAAATCATAAAATAAATAATAAAAGGTTTGAGCAACTATGTGCGTGTTGGTAAATTTTTTAAACGCATAGCAACAACCATTATATGGTTAGGATTACATCGGCTTTCAGTGAAAAGAGAGTATACGAAAACCAGTTTCAGAATTGTTTCTTTTATATACCCTAGTTCTAACAGAAGTGCATTGTGCGGAAAAACAGTGACAGGAAAATGACACTGGCTGACTAAGACAGATCCGCATTAAAGATGGCTGTTATGTCTGACAGAAAGACATGTGCGATGACACAGAATACTAATCTTCAATATTTGGATTTAGGTACTTTTCCTTCCAGAAAGATTCCGGCAATTTTGAATGTCAGAGTTTGAATGTGTTTCCAAGGTCGAAATTCTGTCTTCCGTTAAGTTTTCACATTATCTTACTGATTCATGCATTTTTTATACTTTTATTTATTCTGCTCTTTCCATTTAAACTGTGAATTTCATTTTCTTTTATTTGTCAGCAAGACTTAAGTTTTTTCGCGTACAAGAATCGAACGGGGAATGAACAGCATTTTTCAGTAATAGAAATAAAAACCGTTTTTAAAAACAGCACACGTTTACCAAAAAGTTATTATTATTTTCTACTTTTTATTCTTTAATTCATTATTGTAAATATTAAGGAACTTTGAAATAATTTTTTTCTCAAATTCACTACCAGGTGGCGTCACTAGTACAGAATGAAAATTTATTTAAATTAATCGTTTAAGTAACAATTAAGTTCTGATAATATAAACATAGTAGTGTATTGTCAGCGACAACACACGAGGGTACAAAATTTCGAAATTGTAGCACATAAGAAACTAAATGTAAAACTGATTACAAAAATTCTATATTTATGAACATAAAGCAAGTAAAGTTAAATAAAAGAGTGTAAAAATATATCATAAAACAGGCTATTCACATCTCTTCCAAAATGGAATTTTTGGAACACGGGAAGGAAAAAGCAATTGTCAGTTTTAAAAACCGATGGACATAACGAAATGGCAATGCTGGAATTCAAACGAACTCAAAATCCAACACTTCATGCGCCTATTCCAATTTGGGGCCTCGATTAGAGGGTATCGGCACATCATAGGGCTTGCCTACATTGAAACCTCGCCTCGAGGGTAGAGATGAAATTCGAAATCTCCCGCGTAGGGGAAGAGGAGGGTGGGTGGGTAGAATTCTGCGACTTCGAACCTGGTCTCAGAACAAACTTTGGAGCCTCCGTGAATGACGTGCCTCATTTTTCGACTTGAATGGATGGGGAAAACCCAGTCTTGTGTCAAATGGAATGGAGTACAGATGAATGCCCAGCTTAAGAGAACGCGGTAATGCTCCTACACGAAGGACGCATAGAAACTATACACAATAGAGTGTATATGCTATACGAAATCAGCATGACGTATAGAATGAAGCGTGATTTGTTAAATTAATATCATGTGTTGAAGCTACATTGCGAGTAATGTAGGCAGGCGCAATAAATTTGGAATACAGTATCAAACAATGAAAACTGTGGTGCATTCAAAGTTCCACACTACACCAGAGTGAGGATTTCGATATAAAAAGTCAGATTTAACGTAAACAGCTCCCTCATTAGAATCATTCGGATCTTCATTAGGATCAGGTTTTGAACCTACTCTTTCAATTTCAAAGCCAAGACTATGCCAACAACTCCCTATGGGGTCTATTCTGGTACCCCCGGTTGGGTTGGGTTCCGTTGTTAACGTGCGGAACCCAATCCAACTCCCAACCCAACCGGGGATACCAGAATAGACCCCTAAGGCGCGCAAACAGCATGCTTAGGAATCCAAGGGATTCGGGACAAGTATCAATTAATGCATTATCTTAAATATACCGATTAGTATTCGAGAAAGCAAAGCTATGATAAAAAGTTCATGGAAACAACTGTTTTCACTTTTGTTCAATTTAAAAAAAGAGTCACTGACTCTATCAAAAGTTATTCAATAAGCCTTACCTTTTTATTAAATACTTTTAGTTGACTTTTTTCATGTTTATAAATATGGAATTTTGTAATCGGTTTTTTACTCATTCCCTGATGTGGCAGTGTTCTAAAGTTCTACACATTCGTATGTTCTCGATGACAATATAGGGTCGCGGTGGCATAGTGGTAAGGTCTCGGCTTTGGCACCAGAAGGTGACAAGCTCGAAACCAGATTCCACTGAAGATCCGCTGTGTATGTGGGCCTGTTGCACATTAAATCAGTCGCAATGGGTCAAACGTCCTCCCGTTGGTGTGGTGCGGGTGTTAGGAGAGGGGTTACCAGCTCAGGTGTCGTCCACGTCATCCGACCACGGCTCAAAATGAGGAATTTCATCACCAAATAGCCCTCGTGTTGCTTCAAAACGGGGCATTAATATAACTAAATTCATCTGAACTCGATGACAATACCTTATCAATATTTTATGAACTTAACTATCAATGAAACGCTTCATTTTCTTCAGTTTTAATTCAAAACGAGAGGCGCAATCTGGTTGTGAATTTTACAAAGTTTGATTGAAATATTCCTTGATTATCATTATAATGAATAATGTAATGTATTAAGAACTAAAAAGTAGAAAATAATAATAAAATTTTTAACAAAGCGCTGTTTGTTTTGTGCACTAAAATATAGAAAATAATGCTTTTAAACAAAAGTCTGGAAGTCGATATAAAAATCGTAAACGCGTGAGGCGCTGAAAAAGATTGGTAAGGAAATGAAGCCACAACAAATATCAAAAGAAATAAAATTCCTAAACAATCAATGAAATGTGAGTCAAATTCCAATTTACTTACAAACGTGCTCGATTTGAATACTCTAAGACCTCCAGATTTTTTAGAGCAAAACTTTTGTCTTTTTAGTTCTTTAATAAAAACGTGTTTGAAAGCACTTTTTCTCATTTGTTATCATTATTTCAGAAAGCACCTATAGATTTAACATTTCGTTACGTTAACGTAGCATATTTTGAACTTTAATACAGTTATATACACCTCTCTCTGCTTTTTTTATGTCTGAGTTTATTTCCAAACCGGATAAACAGCAATCAAACCCAACCAGAAGTTTTAAAGTTTACCTATCGGTGATATGGGTACTTTTTGCTAAGAAATCTCAAAAAATATAAAAGAAATTCTTGATAATAGAATTTATTTCGCATTTGTCTGTTTTCTATTAAAAATTTCTTTCTAACCTTAGAAATTTTTAAGTAAATCTACAAACTCTAAAGAAAATATCTTGACACCTGAAACAGAAAAAAAGTAAAGTCTCTCGAAAATATATATCATTTGACATCTGAAAGTGGTATTCTGAAAACTGTCATAGCACTTTGAAGTTCAAAGTATACTAAACATCTGAAAGTTGTATTTTATCGTAAAAAATGAGAAAAGTTTTCAATAAATATTTGCTTAAACACGCCAAAAGTTTACTTTCAGTTTTCGCCTCAAAGATTTCAACAGTGTGATATATAAGCCTCTAGAACTAACTGCTAAGTTACACAAACAAAGCAAAGTCTACTGTCTAAATGTTAAAATGTTACAATCATTTGTTCAATTTATTCCTGTGTAAGAAAATATTTATTTTAAGTCTGAACTACCGCTGCAATTTATCTATTTAAGCAGAATTTTTTAAAAATAATTTGTTTGAAGCAGACTTTTGAGTTCTACTGAACTCCAGGCTGACACCGATTTCAGGTTTATTGAGTTATCAATAAATAATGAGGGGAATACCTTCTGAAGTACGTGAAATGGCACTGTGAATTTCTTACGTCGAGTCACGATAGTCTCTTAACACATTCACAGACCAAAATTTTGCAGTTAGGATGCCTTGGGGAGTTATTGTCTAGTCTGACTTGAAGATAGCATTTTAAGGAAGTAAGGGCTTGTGGTTTTAAATTTTAAAATAGAATAATTAGTTTACGGTGCAACTAGTTATCTACTTGAAGCACTATAGATCATTAATAAATTTATTCTCATTGAATTCTGGAGTTCCATAAAATTTTCAAAAGAAATCTGTTTTAGAGGACTATGTAGTTCTTGAAAATGTTATGAAAATATTGTCTTGTTGCTTTTCTTTCAAAATTAATTTATAACGTTTTTCTAGGCCTAAAATCTACACTACACTTCTAAGTGAAAAATAAATGCAGCCTATATAGAATGAACTAAAAGGGGAATACAAGAAAAGTCTTAAAGGAAGACCCCTTCACCCATAGAAACTTATTTGAATAACTTTTTTAACTAAATTAATTTCAAATTTTAAAAAAAATCTTTGAGTTCTTGATAATTGTAGAAATTAGGCTTCTTTGGGTTCAAAATTCACTTTTTTTAATAAGATCAATTCAGGCTGGCATTAAAAGATGGAAACTTAAGACATTCAAGTTTCTAGTATAATTTTTTTTTCAGAGAGAGTGCACAAAACAAGTTCCCTGTAAGAGCTGGGAACTTTTGTCAATGTTTTTCGATTGATCTGCAAATTAAAGTTCTTATATTTTACTTATAATAGAATTCGGAGCAATCTTGAAAGGAGAACATTGATATGTTCCTTTTAATCTAATTTTGAATCGATTCAAAATTTAATTCCTCGTATGATACTGTGTATGATGAAACGCAATACCAACGTTAAAAATCAATTAGTAAATAAACTTTAAAATATCACACACAATGCATGAATTACACAATATGCCCAGAACGTTTATAGGAACTGTGCTTTAATACCATCCATTAAGCTAAATCCCCATATAATGTGTATCTTTTTAAAAGTGATAGTTAGATATATTCATTTCTAACAAAATTTTCCTGTTATTCATCGCGTTAATCTAACAACTTTTGATCTGAAGATTTCTTCTTCTATATTCAACTACATTCCTTTATATTCATTTACATTCCTTATTGACCTCTAATGATCCATGAAACGCAAGTGGCGTTTCAGAAACAAAAAAAATCTTGGTAAACCTCAAACTGTTTTCAAATATATCTCTAGTTTTATTAAACTTTTGTTTGAAAATACTCACTAGGTAAGTCATATGAACAAACTGTTCTAATGCATGGCTTTTTGTTACCTCATATATGTAATTTTCGGGTATTTTTTAATTCGGGAAAAGTTAACGTTTCTTTAAACAAAATGCAGTAATTAAATATTTAAAATGTACATAAGAATCGATGAAAAGTATTACAGTAACAATAAAGAAAAACAGTCTCACTGTGATCACTAAAAGCGATAGGATGCATAGGATTTACACAACATTGCCCTTTATTTCATTTGAAAGCCAGTGCTCTATATATAAGTTGAGTTTATTAGAAATAAATAACCAGGATTCTGTCGTTAAAACTGCACTTGTATTGTGAATTTCATAAACCTGCCAAAAGCATCTGTTCTGAATAAATGATTGTCCAAGGTGTGCGTTTTGAGATCTGTGCTCTCAGCATGCTTTAGGAACTCAGACTGCAGATGCTATATTTAAGCATGGGCATTGAATTTTCTTGATACCTTTTTCACCCTGTTAAATTCCGATGACCTTCAACGTGTCCTTTTAGGAACGCAATTTTGGGTTTATCCTCCTTCTAATAGATACACTTTTTTATGTGGTAAATTAAAGATCTAAAAATGTATGAATGGTTACAATTTTTAATAAGAAAAAATACCTTCAACTGTTCTAAAAGTAAGAGTCCCTTAGTGATTTAACTCAGTTATAACATTTACTCAGATATAAAGTTTACTTGAATGATAATATGCGATACTTTAATTCCTGTACGATCTATTAAACATATGCAAACGAACTCTGATGTTTTCTGATTAGCTTCTATATGTTAAATATTAAACTGAACGTTAGTAATAAAAGTTTCAACTTCTTTTTTATTAAGATTCTTTACATGTTTATTATTTGAATTACGAAATATTTCTGTAGATATATTCATGGATGTTCATGAAACCATCTAGCACTCGCTCTATATAAGTAATAACATTTATCTCAACACATCCTTCGCGCAGAAGGAATCGATGTTCGAAATCCGATTTTACCAAAGATCCAATATATATGTGGACCTGGTGCACATTAAATTTCATGACTAGGGTCAATCCTTCTTCCACTGGTATGACGGGGAAGTTTGAAGAGAGGTGTCGTCCTTGTCATCCTGACCATGATTCAAAATTACGAGGTTTGTTCTCAAACCGACTAAATGTGATTTGTATGTATTTAGTCGGCAAAACTCGTTTTAAATAGAATGTCTACATTTCAACGTACAGTCTTCAACAAAAAAATGGGACACCTCTCTAACTCTGGTATATATCATGACATCTTCACAAAATTAATGTTGATGTCAATGATTCAAGAGGACAGGTTTATTCAGATCGAAAAACTGATTAACCGAGTTAATTAACAGCTAACTCGAAATTTCTCCATTATGGAAGGCAAGATTTTTACATAATTAGATCCGGTATGTCTTTTTCTTTATGTGTATCAAATTCCATATCAAAATTCGCAATAGTTCTTGAGATAAAATTAATTTTTTTTGCTAAAAACTCCGCCTGGATAGAGCCAACCCACTATGGATGGTATATAAAGTAAATTTTAGCTTGTTAGTAGCAAATAAGCTTTTCTCTTGTTTTTTTCACTGAAATTTCGGAAAATTAAGCATGATTCAGGTTAATCTGTAATATGAGCATGCTTTTTCAAATTCTTAATATTTTAAGAATTTTTGAGCATTTCGTTACTCTTTAAAATATTTCATAATCCTGCCTCACACTGTAAAGACATTTGATCCCACCATAAAGGTATTTCAATAACACCCAGAAATATTTGTTCGGAATTAAATGTGTGATATTTTGAGCCAATGAATTTATCTAAAAGGAGGAGATTATATTTTCAGGCGAAAGAGATTGTTAATAGGATAGGAAATTCATTAAACTGAATTTGTTTCGTTAATAATAAAAATGTTAATAAATATCTTTTGTTTATAAATGGAGTACGACAATATTTTAGTCTGATCAACAGAGTAAGTAAATGTTAAGATCTGAAATTACGGAAATAAATGTTAATTTGCTGGAAGAAATTAACCTGGCGTTATCTGATTGAATGAATTGTATACGAGTGATATTTATTTTTCGATCAATATTTGGAGATGCACACGAAATATACAAGACATTGTAATCGTCAAATAATTTGACCTAGGTTCAAAGTCAATTATTTGACGATCCAACGGACCTAATTCCAAAAGTGGTTTGTTCGTCAGAGAACAAACCACCTTTGAAATTAAAGCCGTCTGTCTGTGAACGCTATAACTCAAAAATGGAACGAGTTAGAGGGATGAAATTTGAAGTGTGGTGTTTACACCAAAATATTCGATTTGTATCAAGTTTTCATGGAAATCCGTCCAAGGGAAGTCTTTCTGCCTATCTGTCCGATCACGTGTGTGCGGACACGGTAACTGAAATAAGCTAGGTGGATGAAATTTGACAAATGGTTTTTTCATTAGACTTGTAGAACTTTGTCAAATTTTAGGCTAGTTCTGTCTAACGGTTTATTATTTGTTGGTGCGTCTATCTCTGAGTATTCAAATGCGATTGCTCAGAAACGCAATATGGAATTTTATATGTAGTTTTCACACCAAAACTGTAGTTCCGTGTCGAATTCGGATTCAATCAGTCGATGCAGAAAACACGTACTAGATTTTCTTTAATATACGGTGATGCTTAAGTTTAGTTTAGTTATATTAACGTCCGTTTTGAAGCAACACGAGGGCTATTTTTGGAAGGACCTTGTAATTTTGAACCACGGTCAGAAGAAGAGGACGACACCTGAACTGGCATCCCCCTCTCCAAACTTTTGCAATTGTGGTGCTTGTTTCTCCCCGGACATGGTTAATTTCTATTAGTATATAATTTTCACTTCATATGCTATTATTGGTATTGTCCCCTTGGCCTTTGTAATAAGAAATCTATATATGTTCATATGCATTTAATTTCCATCCATATTACGGGGTGTAGCGTGTAAATAAGAAGAAAATTTTTATAAAGCGAATGGGCGTGCGTCCTCGTGCTGCTGCTGGTGGTCGGTTCTCTTCCCCTCCGGCTTTTTAATGCCTTAAACCCAGTACGGTAGGCTGGGTCGGGGTGGTTTGTGTTGCACTATACCAGCGGGAAGACGTTTGACAGCCTACGTATGATTTAACCCTTTCGATACCTAGGAGCTGGCCGCGGTTATACATTCGTGGTACGAGGAAATTTTCCACAAGAGTGGTTGCACTGTACGGTAGCGTAAGCCGCGAAAACGTGTTTTGCGGCATTCATTAATAACGACGTAGCAATAAAACAATATAATTCGTTCAATTCCGTCTCTTCTCAAACCTCCAAGTGATCCCTTTTAAGATGTCGTCACCATTAGTTGTTTGTTTTTTCCACAATGAATTTAACTAAGTCCTCAGAAAAAAAGCAGTCGGAAGTAATCTAAAATTCTCGACGGACGATTTAAATTGTTTTCTGCTACTCCCGAATGTTGTGGCGTAAAATCATGAATTTTCGGACTATGCTTCTTAGAAGTCCATTTGATGCCAGAAGGAGTATCAATTCGTATTTCAGGCTCCTCTATTTCTTCAGATTCCGTGGTGCTAAGTATACGTGCTGGATTGTTTTTCCTCCTTTTTGCGAAATGCTCAATTATACTCATTTTCTTCATCAGAGTCGCTTTCTAAATCAATTATTTCCTTTATCCATTGTTTTCCTTTCAAACGTTTCGCACTCATCCTGAAGGGAACTAAATTCAAATTGTAAGTAAAACTCAAAAAATTTACGATATAAGCAAACATACGAATTTGTTTTCCGTAGCTTATCTATATATTATAAAACATGTATAATTAAGGCACGCTGTTGACTGTTACTAATTATATAATGGAACGATTAGACAGCCAGGAATTTTAAACACAGAATAGTAAATAATGCATACTATAGAGAGTAATCATACCCACGTAACTTTCCGTGAATGCCGCCAATAGGCGGCGGTAGTACCCAGAGAACGTTTTGTGGATGCCGCCAATGGGCGGCTGTAGTACCGAAAAGGTTAATGTGCCACAGGCCCAATACACGACAGTGGAATCAGGCTTTGAACCTGGAGAGCTCTGGCTCCGAGGTCGACACCTTACCACTAGGTTGGCGATGCTTAAGAGAAACGTTTTGTGGCAGTATGCGAGAAAGTCGTGGGCATTTAAACCCACATATATTTATAAGCTTTTGAGCACTGGAAATTTTCCATTCGAACCCGATTGTAGACACAACCCCTGTAGATTAAATTAGATTAAATACATCACATTTGAACTAAGAATAGGGGAGAGTCGCTGAATTTGGACCACCTTATTTTTAATGTACAATGCTGAAGAAGTAATTTTAACCTTCCAGCGGGCGCTCATATGCAAGACATACTTGCATTATGCATCGTATTACATATTTATATCGTTCTTTTATAAATTTAAGTGCAATTTTATTTATAAAATCTTTTTTTTTACTATTAAGCTAATAAATACAGATAACATAAATGAAAGTTGCATTTATTTTTGTAAAACAACACGATATATATATGTAATACGATGCACGATATGTCATAAAATTTGCGCAGGCGCGCACGATGGAAGGTTAACGAAAAGCAAGTAGTAGATTTTTTGCAGCTTATTTATAATCAGAACAGTGCATTTACTTGTTATGAAATACATTTTAAATTAGGAAAGAACTAGTTTTAAAAAATGTGTCATCTTAAATATATATTTTAGTTATTTGTTTGAAATATTGTCATGCGATAGAAAAAGTGATTTATTGTCTAGTTTCAATGAGAATAACAATGATGGCCTATTAAGTAATAATTTTATATGGCTTCAACATTTCGTTATTCAAAATATCACAATAAAATAAGAAACTTCATTTAAATCCTCAGATTTTACAAAGAAGGCGTTCGTTCTGTAAAAATCAACGCTCTTAAACCTTTGAAAAGCATGAAAGGAAACTGAAAATTGTTGTGATAAAATTACATATTTAAATAGCATTAAAATGAAAGTGTATTATTTTGGATGTGAGTTTTTTTTTCTTTCTTTCTTGTAGAAACAGTAAGGTGAAAAATCCAATCTACAAAATGCCAGATATAAGTTTGTAAACCATTTTTACTTTCATTTTTAAATGGGGAGTTTTTATCACCTTTATTTGAACTATCAAACGAACTGTTCAAATATTGAAATGATTTTATTGATGTTTAAATTTTAATTAAAAAATTCATAAATATGCATTATTTGCACAACTTGGCATTGATAATTAAATCTTTACAAAAAAAGAAAGAAAATCAAGTGATTTGTCAAAAATCGCAATTCAAAAATATAATTATTCTTTCTTCTAAAAAGAAATTCTACTTCAAATTCTATAAATTTTAAATCAACAGATTAAAATAATTTCATTTTTTGAAAAGTATGAAAAAATTCCTTTTATATTTAAGTCGTCTAATCTGATAATTAAAAACAATATTCATCCAGCCGCGATTTTAGAATGGCCGCTAAAGCTCGTGTTTCATTAAGAGATAATATACGGTCCCTCAAAAACTCGGCGTATCTGGGTGCTATCAGTCGCTTGAGCGAATTTTGAGGTTTTTTGCGAATATCTCAAAAACTATTTTAGACAAGCACACAGTTTTGTGGATTCCGACGTTTTAGTATCTCAGCTTTGCTCTCATGTAAAAATCTTACTATGTTACAATTCATGTTATCTTCACATTCATGTTGAAAAATTTCATATTAAAAAATATTATTTTTCTTTATTTATGAATTTGTTTCATTTTTTATGTAGTAAGATTATGTTCTTTAATGAGCCAAAAACATTTTGAGAAACATTTATTATTTTCCGAGATGTTAACAAAAGTTTATACAACTAATTTAACATTAGATCAGCCGTTTTTCAAAAGCCTGTAACTCTCGAAATTATCAGCAGAACTCTATAAAAAAATTGGGGAGGCAAATTTCATCACCAGGAATCCATTCAGCGAAAAAATTCGGTAGGCGTAATGGTGAAATTTCGAGATAGCAGATAATTCACTATGTTAATTAACTTGGTTAGTAAGTTTGGCGATTTGAATAAACCTGTCTCCTTGAGTCATTAACATTGACATTAGTTTTGTGAAGATGTGACAATATATACCCGAGTTACAGAGGTGTTCCTTTTTTTCGACGACTGTACATAAATTGATTTAACTCTTTTTACAGTAATAATACAGGCCAATTGGAACATTCTCATTCTATTCTTGGATTTTAACGATTTGTGGTTTGAAGAACTCACGACAGTACCTTAACCCTTTAAAGGACCATTTTTTTCTAGTAGTTTTATAGTAAAATGACTTTGGGATTGAGTTTCATTTAAGAAAAGGAATTCATTTAGCGAATTAAATGACATTATTTTTTGTTACTTAATTTTGCCAATTAATAATTGTCAAGTCCAGACACTTCGATACGGTTTGAGAAATGAAATTGGAACATCTAGGTTTTTGTTTTATCGAAAAACTTGACGAGAACTTATGCCAACCTTAAAAACTTCATTTAAACATTGATGAATATCATGGTAAGTATACTTACCACAGCCTAAGGGGTCTATTCTGGTACCCCCGGTTGGTTTGGGTTCCGTTGTTAACGTGCGGAACCCAACCCAACCGGAGGCACCAGAATAGACTCCTTAGAGAGGATTAATACAAGTTTTTAGGAATTATTTTTCTAATCTTATTTGTATTTCATACTAAGTTTCTTGATATTCATATGATTACTGACATATTTTAATGACACAAGGACCATATGAAGCTAATTCATGTTATCAACATTGCTCTTCATCACGTGATTGGGGAAGTATAAGTAAATAGGGCTGTTGCGCCATGAAACATAACCAATAAAACAGACCCTTTCTAAATACGGTTGTCAAAGAAAGCGGTACAGTTAGCTAAAGGTACCCAATGACCAAGTGCTTTTTCTCTGCCATCATTTAATACATTTGCGCCTTGAAACACATAACCAATAAAACAAACCCTTTCTAAATACAGTTATTAAAGAAATCGGTACCGTTAGTTAAAGGTACCCAATGACCAAGTGCTTTTACTCTGCCATCATTTAATCCGGTTGGTAGGAATCTTCCACCCTCATTTCTGAGGTGTCTTTAGATAGAAACAAGTTAATTTCTCAAACTGCGATTGTTAGGGATGACAGTTTTCATTTTTATTTAATTATTAATTTTCATCAGATATAGGAAACGATTTGTCTCATTATTGTCGAAATTTCCCGACCATGATGACGAAAGTTACTATTTTTAGAAACTTAGCATAATTTAAGGTGTAAACACATTGTTAGATACTAATAAAGCTCATTTGTTGTAAATATCATTCGTATTGTCGCTTTGACGTTCACTTTGCATATATGCTAGCAGTAATGAAATGGTATATAAAATATTTTCTTAGAAAAGAATTTTTTTCCTTTCTTACCAGTGACGAGATATTTCATTTTGTTTCCTGTGAAAGAAATAAGTACACCAGTAATCTTAAGTTAGGTTTAAAAAATCCTAAACTAGTTAATTGTCTTTCCGATGAAATAGTTAAAAGTGTTTTTTTATTGATCGAAGTATAAATTGTTGGTACACGCAATACTTACAGTGAAAATATAAATGTGCAGTTTTCTGTTGAATAATTGCAAACTATGTGTAAGAGCAAAGTGAGCGTCAGTGGAGGCCGTAATTTTTAAAAATTAAGGTTAATATTTATGTCTGAACCAGTCACATAACAAATTTAGCTGTATTGCATACAAGTTCCGATATCGTGTCAAGATGTAATAACCATTTTAGATATACAGTGACTTAAAAAAGTATTGGGGCACAATAAGCTATCAAACATTTTGTGTAAGAACAAATCATTTTTTTTATTTCAACCAAATGCTTTTTGTACATGTCATATCTGTAGACTAAATAAAATACAAAAACATGAAAATTAATTTACAATATTGTTACAGTAATACTGAAATGAACATTTCTTGTTGTATAACTGAAATTAATGGTCAAAGAAGTTTTGGGGCACGCAAACAAAATTGTTCTATATCACTCCAACATTATTTCTTAATAATGTGTTGGTTCTCTTTTACATTTTATGACTTCATTCCGTCGTTTAGGCATGGATTTCACAAGATTTGCTCAAATATTTCCTTCTATTTTATCCCATTCAGACATGAGTTTCTCTCTAAGTTCATTTTTGCTGGAAATTTTAAATTTACGAATTCAGTTTTTCAAATGGTCCCAAATACTCTCAAAGGGATTGAGATCTGGACTCTGTGCAAGAGTTCTAATTACTTGGGGACAATGATATAAAGCCCAGAGTCTGCAGATATGAGCATTGTGCTTTGCGTCATTATCCTGATATAGTTTGTCATGTGGCAATATGCCCATTTTTTAAGCGCTCTGTTTCAAATTTTGTTTTAAAATGCCTAAATACATATATTTGTCCATCATTCCATCAATGAAATGTAAATTTCCAACACCCACAGCACTCATACAGCACCAGACCATCTGGCTACCACCACCATGTTTTACAGAAGGAGTCAGATTCTTCATTTCCAGTTCACTATTGGGTTTTCGCCATACCATTTGCTTCCCATCTCTTCCAAAAACATTGTATTTACTTTCATCTACAAATAAAACTGAATTCCAAAATTCCGGAAGCTTTTTAATATAGGATTTAGCAAATTCTAAACGAGCTCTTCGATGTGCTTTATTGAGGAATGGTTTTCTTCTAGCTACTCAGCCATGAAAATTGTATTCTCTCAAGATATTCCGGACCGTTTCTGGATTAGCAGACTTGTTAACATTTATTGCACTTTTAAAGTTAATTTGACTGCACTGGTTTTAGGATTGCAAGTATTTTTTCTAACAATCCACCTTTCTTCACGCTCAGTGAAACGTCTTGGGAGACCTGCTCTTGGTCTGTTTTCAATTGATTTTGTCTTCTTGTATTTCAAAATTATATTATCTACAGTAGATTTACTTACATTTACAATTTCACCACTTTTTCTCTCAGAGCTTTCACGTTTCCAATGACAAATGGTAAGTTTTCTGATGTCAATGGATATCTCTGATTTTTTCCGACCCATGCTACCATGCAAATGATGGACTAACGTAGTAGCTCCTGCCTCTTGCTTCTTAACTAGTGTTTTCGAAGTTTGCAATTCTATTTGCAGTTGTATCAGACATTCTACCAGAATTGGCTTCTTATCGAGCTGGTTTTCCTGAATGCTCCAATACTTTTTTACCTTAATTTTGTAGTTGTAGACAAAACATTTCAAATAGCTCATTTCTATATTTGTTGCATTTAATTATAATGATTATAACAGATTTTTCAGAGTGTTTAGATACAAAAACTATTAAAATTATCTTTTGTTTTTATGTAATAGTAGAAATTTACTAAATGAACGCTTGAACGTTTCTTATGCCCCAATACTTTTTTGAGTCACTGAATTTATGGTAAAAACAAATAAGTTTTTCCGTTGTCTATCACAGAGAATTGTGTCTCTTGAAGCAACTTCTTCTGTCTAAGAAAGATAAAAATGAGTAGTGATCAATTTCGAAAACATTTGCACCTATTTAACACTTCAACCTATCTAACTTATCAAATTAGCTCACAATGTGACATCAAGACTTATTAAGCGTCAGAAATCAAACACACAAACACTCTTTATTTATTATTCTGTTAACACAAGAATTGCGTGCACTTAGAGCGCTAGGAAGATCTTAGCCAGAAATCTGACAAAACACGGCTAATTGCATCAATTTGCTAAATGGTACCCATTAAGTACTTCGCGTCTTGTATTTCGTTGCTTAAGCTCTGCTAAATGCCCTGATGATAATCATTGAAAGCTCTGCATTGCTAGATTCGTTTTCTTCTAGACGAAGGATGCAATCATCAGGAGACAGAAGAAAGAGCACGTCTCGTCGCGTCTTGTATGAAGTTAACTAAGATGTACGTCTTTTACCTTTAAGGAAATTGGAGATACTGAAACATAAATGACATTTTATTGAATAAACATGGAAATAAATAGAAAACAAATTAACCACGTAGTACTGAAAATAATTTTCAAATGAATTTATGAATTTTGAAACAGAAATGATATTGTATTGAATAAACATGGAAATAAATTGAAAAACAAATTATCGCAGTACTGAAAAATACTTCTAAATGAATTTTAACTTTGAAAATCATTAATTGTATTGCAGTCAAGTATTATTTGCATTTGCCTCTCAAAAGAAAAAAAAAGTTTAATTAGTTAAACAAATAGAAATTTCAGCTTTTAGTACCATGTCACATCCACATTTAGTGTCATGTTTATATAATATATCCTAAAAGAATGGAGAGAATTTATAATAGCATAAGAATTCCCAAATTTCTTCCTTACTATATTGCGACGATCGATCAGAAGTTCATATTAATTGCCACTTGCAATGCAATTATGTGCTATTTTAACACATAATTTCCACTTTCTATTTTTTAACAAATCTGTAGCTATATTTCTGGGAAATTTGTAAAAAGAAATTTAATATTAGATTTAATATTTAATATTAGAGAGATTTGTGTCATTTGTATTTATGTTGAAAATGCTTGCATTTTTAATTTGTGAATAATCCCTCTAAAGCTTTGCTTATTGTTTAAAGATACTGCTGGGACTTTTTGTGATGCAAATTTGAAATTTTGTGAGCCTCTTAATATATGTGCAATATTTTATTTACTGGAAGCTTTTGTGTACGGAGATAGAATAATAATTCAAATTTTGTGCTTTTATAATGTTTGTCCTTTGCAATTTATAACCGATATGCATCTTATTTAAGCAGTATTGTATTTCAACATATGTATAGGATCAATATTCATGGAGTAAGAACCAATATCTAGGAATTTCGAGCACTCGTTATAGTTTTCTTGTTTGCTTTACGTATAAATTTACATATTAAATGTTTCAATACTTGAAAATGAATGACTAAAACTCTTCTTCTTTTCTTTTCATCAGTTAAGAACAGCTGTCAAACCAAAGCTTCATTTCTGACAGAAAATTTTTGAATTCGTATTGTTTTTATTTTAAATTTTCCATTAAAATTTCTCATACAAATTTATAAGATTCAGAATTCAACTTACTTAAAGTCTTCAGATCCTTTCATTCAACTACAATGACTATATAATTTTTAAAAAATTAATTAGGCAAAATTGTAACAATCATAAAGATTTGACAACCATGGAAACAATTATTGAATGCTTAACATGAAAACTTTTTAAGTCACATTTTAAATTACCGTTGAAACTCATGATCAAAAGTTAATTATGTTCTATTAACTTGTGCCAGTGAACCAGTCAGAAATTTAATGAAAATAGGTGCTACAAAAAGTCTTTTTTCATAGAGACGAAAAAAATCAATGGAATTATTTGAAGGAAAGTTTGATTCCAGTTACCGAACTTTATGTTAACGTAAATGCTTTCCTTTTAAAGTTCTTGACAACTTCCAAACAAAGAGTGAGATTTTTGTCCGCTTTCAAGCTGTCATCAAACGATTGCCGTAAAAAGCTTTAAGAACAGTTTCTGTCACTTTATTTATTTCTTTTCTTTTCCAGGATGCTTGCCAAGTATAAAATCAATAAGTTTCCTTTATTCGTATTTTATTATTTGAAATAATTATTTTCTAGTTTTTATAACTTTTGTGAATTGTTTCCTATTTTGTTTATTTAAAAGGAAAATTCTAATTTTTCTCGCATTAAAATGTAACAGCGGTTTTTAGACGCTCTTAAACGAGGTTAAATTTGTTTTGAAGAGATTTCATGCTTTTAATGACATGTCCATGTTATACATTAAAAACTTTTGAAAAGGGAAGAGTTTGGGATACTGCAATACTCTATGTAGGTATCATAGTGATAGATAAATTATTTACACGAGCCTAATGAACGGACTTCAAACAGCGTTTATGGAGAATTCAAATAATCACAGAGTTTTTAATTTTTAAACATATTGATTTTTTCTTTAAATTCTTATATTCTGTATTAAGGTATTCAATTTAATCAAAAGATCCGTTAAATGTTCATTTTGCGTTTTGATTTATTATAAGCTATTGTTTATGATGTGTTTATTTTGGATTCATATGTGTGAATTCTGCCTAACATTAAGGAATCCTACTGGTTTAAAATCGTCGTTTTTCATGAAATTATCAAAAAAAATTATGACTTAATTTTGTAGCCTGTTTAATCGGCTTTCTAAAACTGTCTCGCTTTTTACTCTACGTGAATTACAAATGGAGTTACAGCTGTTTTATTACCGAACTGTAAGCATTATTTTATGTTGCATGAAAACTTCAAATGTGTTTTCTGAGAAATGATATTTTTGAGGAAAACTGTCGACCGTAAAAATGATTTCTCAAAAAGTTATTCAAGTATTGATATGAAATTTTCCGAGATTGTTTCCTGTAATATGCTTGATGTTTTCTTCTAAAAACTAAGGTCAATTTTAAAATCAAGTATTATTTTTAAGTGCTTAAATATAAACGAAAAGCATTTTTTATGAAAAATTACCAGTTTAGTGACTATGTTCAGCTATATCTCAAAACTATTTTGAAGTACAAGAAATATTTTAGAGCGTAACACAGATAACTGTCATAAAAATGTACCCCTACAAGGATTTATGTATATTTAGAATATGATTTTGTCTATGGCTGTTAGCGTAAGGCAAATATTTAGTCATTTTTCTTCAAATTTCTCAGTTTTTTACCTGTGGTTTGGCCTCTACGCTCACTAGACCTATATCCAATGAATTTCCTCTGAGGAATATAAAAATTAGTGGATAATAAGTCAACGAAACTCGTAGACTCTGTGAAGACTTTCGTAGCAAGAATTGCTTCAATGAACAGGTAAAACCACACCAGAAGTTTCGAGAGAGGCATAAATTATCGCCGGTTTGTACTTGGAACGTCCTTCCTTTACCGCCACTCTATTTTCTCTGATCTACATAAATAGGGTTATGCAATTCCTTTATAAAGATGAACCGAATGTACTTAGGTGGATTAGGTTCCGTAGCATTATTCATCTTATGGGTACTCTCTTTTTTTTGTCAGTCCCTCTTTTTTTACTAAAACAGTTTACATGAATGGATAATAATTTACGTTTGGATATTATTATCTGAGTTTCATTTCACAAGCTCATACATGATACTAAATGTAGACACGAAGGCCACTTATTAAAGCATTAAATATTTCCCACAGTTAATATCCAACTGTGTTCGTGAGAATCTTTTGAAAATAAATCTATATAATTTTTAAATGTTATTTTCAACCGTATATGTTTAAAACTATGAAAATATTGTAAAATTAGACTTTCAAATAATATTTTTTA
>BGPR01021878.1:4779-25959 GCA_013235015.1 Araneus ventricosus
AATGTGCATAAGATTTCCTACTACAACTTTCGTTACTAAATCTGTAACAATCAGATCTGAGATACTGTTGGTGAGCTGAAAGCCCTTCTTAGACGAACACGAATCTTCTATTTTAAATATATTCGTCATGAAACCATTTTTTTATTTTCCCCGTCGGCCTTTCAAAGAGGGGTGAGTGGGCCAACGTGGGCTTAAAAAAATTGAAGAAGTCACTGAAAAGGAACCATCTGTTTCGCCTAAGCCTCAATACAGGGTGTTCCGAAATTCCACAAACAAACCTCTAGGGGTGATCGTACACATCAAGACAACCAGCTTTTGTAATGAAACATGGGGTCGTAAACGCGTAGGTCGACCGCTAAAGAGGGTTCATTGTCAGTGAATTGAATAAAAGGTGAGGGAATATGAGATAAAATACGCGACTTAGGTTCACTGGAATACAAATTCACAATAGCGCAGAAACACAATCGCACGAATAACAACATGCGAAACGTCTATAGCTTTGACAGCAAGTCCTTTATGTTACTTCAAAGGTTCGTTGTCGATATGGCGTCCTACATGCCATTATATCTGCCATGATGCGCACGACTTTTAGTGTTGTTATTCATGCAACAGTGATGTTGTGCTATCGTGAATTTGGATTCCACTAAATCTGTGGTACATTTTATCTGTTGCATCCTTTTCTTCTACTTAATTCACTGGAGAAAAGAGCTTCCTGTAGTGCTCGCCCTTTGCATTTGAGACCCCATGTTCTATTGCAAAAGTTGTTTGTCTTGGCATGTACAACTACCCCCTAGAGCATTTTTTTGCATGCTCTTGAGAAAACACTCCTTGTGCACCAACAAGTACAACACGAGGCTTGCAGAGGTAAGTAAAATACTCAAAAAAGGGTTGAAGGAAGCTTCAAATTAAATGATACAAATGCAAATTCCAAATAGAAAGGGGAAGAAAAAAGAAAATATACAATAAATTTATCACATCTATACGAACTCATGAATGGTTTTAACCAATGAAGTGAATAAACAAGGGGAATAGAAACCGAAACCTATTCAAGTTTTTTTAAAAAGGTATAGATGCAAAATAATTGGTCACATATACACAAAAAATGGATAATAACGAGAAATGGAGTAAAAGCTGAACAAGGTGGCGAAAAAAGTAAAAAAGAACAAAGCATTCAAAAATCATATAAAAGCGCACAAAATATTACACAGCACATAAAAACACACATATTTCGCACAAATAACGAAACAAAACGGTCTGATCCAAATAAAAGAAAAAAGAAATTGAATTCCAAAAATTGAAAAGTAAAATAAAATAAATAAAAGTTACAAGAAAAAAAATTTTAAATGCCAGTAATCAGACACAAAATGTATAGTCTATAAAATGTGGGGAAAATGCTGTCGATAAATTCACAAAATGATTCAAAGCAGGTTTTGTTCTGGACCAAAGTAGAGAACGATGGAGGCCATGCTAAATTGTTCTTCTTTAGACTGCTGATGAGTAAACATCTTGTGGGAGTGAAATTAGAGAAAGAAAGTATTAAGTGATTGGTATCTTGAATCTCTCCACTAGAGCAGGAACACAAGTCTGTACGAGATAAATTGAAGCGGAACACCCTGTTTATTGAATAATTTATTGTAGCTCTACTTTGATAGTTTAATTTGTTTTCCAAGCATTATTTTACTTTTTCATGCCGTCATAAATACCATGCTTTTACGTGAATTTCTGAACTTCCATAAAATTAATATCGAATTATTTTTTTATTATATGAGAACAATCACTAGAACCATAGATAAAAAAGAAATTGAAAATATTTTGAATTTTATCTTAGTTTTGACAGGTGTTCATAACCATACATTTGAAAATTTATGTACTTCTATGAAATTAATAGAATACTTTATATGATAACAATCGCTAAAAGCATAGAAAAAGTAAAAAGTAATTGAAATTAATTTTGACTCATTTCTTTGTCTTATTTGACTATAAATTATGCTTTTAAAAAAAATTTTCTACTCTATAAAAAAATGAATATTTGACACAATCACTAAAAGCAATGAATTAAAAATATTTTAAATTCTAATGCTGATGAAAGCGACTACATGATAATAATAATCATTTTTTACAGAAAAAAAAACAGAAATCAATGCTATAAAATTATAAAGAAACTAAATATTATGGAAATAATTTTAGCTTCCTAACAATATTTATGCCATCTTGTATATATTTAAAATGAATATCAAATACCTTGAGGAATCAATTAAGAGCAATGCATTGCAAAATATTTTAAATTATAATGCTGATGAAAAACAACTATACGATAATAATAATCATTTTTTTCGGAAAAAAGAAATACAATGCCCTTTTAAAATAGGGAAGAAAGTAAATATTATTTTGGAATTAATTGCTTCTTATCAATATTTATGTCTCAAGTTATATATTTTAAGAACTCATAATAGGCTACATATATTGCAAATTATTTTCAAAGAAAAAGATAAAGATTGTGTTTCTTGGCCTAGAGCGAAAATGTCTTCAATAAAGAGCAGAAGAAATGAAAACAATTATTGAAGAATTTTATTGAACATCCTAAAATTTCTCTTCATATCAGATGCTTCCGATTATCTATTTTTGAGAAAAACAATCTTTCCATCAATTACGCTTTGATCATATTCACTTAAATGTAGTATGCAGCACTTTTCTTACCATTTGTTTCGCTACATAGATTCATCTACGAGTATCGAATATATTTTCTTCCTTTCCTCAGAATTTTCCTGCCCACACTTATTTGTTGACTGAATTATGCATTAAAAAGTAAACATCCTATTATGACGTAATTAAATTTAGACGCTTCAATACTCAATCATGATTTATTGTTAACTTGCATTTTAATTTAGCATTAGTTCTTTTGTTTTGCTTTTGCATTCTATATTTGGAAAAATTGGGAGAAAAAACTCTTAAAGATCGATATTACAGCAAAAAAAGAGCCTTTAAAATTCACGGTTTATTAAACGCTTTATTTATACTGATTTGTATTACCGTTACAGATGGAAATTTGTTATTGATTTTCAGTCATTGCTCTGATTTGTTGTGTTTTGGACTCTGTACACTTGTATGTTTACGATAATAATACGCGATTTTAATGTTTTCAAAAACATAACTATGAGTTAAGTAATTATTTTCTTACAATTTATTTCCTAATCGTGAAGCACTTGATACCGAATTTGAGAAAATCGACATTGAAATTTCATGAGATATTTAATAAGTAACAAAAATAAAATAAAGATAAGGAAGTAAGTAGTTAAAATAAAAAAAACATTCACTTTTTTGTTACGCTAATATAAAAAGGGTTCTTTTAAGACTTGTTTATACATATATAGTAGAACTTGTTATATATAATAAATGGTTAAAAACTGATAGATTTATCAGTTATTTCTCATAAGACTGTCTGTTGTTTAAGACTATTTATAATAATATAGAACTGTTTATAATATAACTGGTAAAAACTTGATTAAGATTGCGCTAGTTTAAGCTTTAAGTTGCATAATATAAGACAAGTCGTTTATAATACTATATAAACTGTTTATAATATAAACTGGTCTAAAACTTGATTTAAGATTTATCGTATATTATTATTAAAAACTTGATTATTATTTATAATCAATGAATTACGGGTTAAAAAACTTTAAAAAGTAGGAAATAACTATAATAAAAAATCTACTTTTATCTCTACTATGAAAGTGGTGTTTTTCAAAGTTGTTTTATTAAATTTTATTTTTGTACAGACCAACAAGAGTATATATAGAATGGTAGGGTTACAAGAAATATTTCTAAATAGATTATTTTTTATTTCAAGTTATAATTCCTGCATAACAAAAAGGCTTATGCCTCATTAGCAAAAAAATAACTCTTAACCGAAATTAATAAAGAAATATACATTTCGATACCACAAATCGACGATATATAGCATCAGTGTTAATCGGATCCCAGACTGGTGTCTGAAAAGTTTAGATACTTTATTGCAAAATGAACACTGCAGCAATCGATATACAGTAATGAGGCTCGAGAGGCGCCACCGATAACTGATCAGGAAAATGCTTCAACTGTGGTGCAAGTTTTATTGATACTTTGTAAAGAAGGGAGAGCGCTGATAATGGAACACTTTCCCATTATCGAGGATGGATCCTTGCATAATGCGTCTCTCAGCAGCTGACTGTAGAGAAGAAGGAAGGCATTGATGATGGGAACATTTTCCCATTATTGAGTGTATAGATCTTGGCAATGTTCACAACAGTTGACGTGTAAAAAGGAAGAAGGCTGATGATGAAAAACTTCCCATTATCGAAGGATGGATCTTCTTATGTAACATCTACAGCTGTTGACATGAGTAGAGGTAAGCGCTGATGATGGGAAAAAACTTCCTATTAGTCGAGTGTATGGATCCCTTGCTAATGTCCATAAGCAGTGACTGATAAGAGGCAGTAAGGCGATGATGGAAATACCTTTCCTCCTTATCGAGTGTATGGATCCTTTGCTAATGTCTCACAGCAGTTGACTGTAGAGAAGAAGGAAGGCTGATGATGGAACCATTTTCCTGTATTATCGAGTGTATGGATCCTTCTAATGTTTCACTAGCGCTGACTCAGAGAAGCGAGGAAGGCTGATGATGAACATCCATTATCGAGTGTATGGATCCTTTACACGTTACAGCAGTTAGGATCAGAGAAGGAGGAAGGCTGATGATGGAACCATCATTTCTGATTAAGGAGGATCCTCTTTAGGCACGTCCACAGCATGACTGTAGGAGAAGAAGGAAGGCTGATGATGTGACACTTCTCCCATTATCAGAGTGTATGGATACACTTAAGCAGTCCACACTTGAACGAGAGAAGGAGGAAGGCTTGGATGATGGAACATTCTCACATCGAGTGTGGTGGATCCCTTGCTAATGTTCGCGCAGTTGACTGTAGAGGAGGAAGGCTGATGATGGAACACTTTCCTCAATATCGAGTGTGATCCCTTGCTAATGTCACAGCTGTCTGACTAGAGAAGGGAAGGCTGATGGTGGAAACACTTTCCTATTATCGATGCTGTATGGATCCCTAGCCAATGCTCAAGTGCAGTTGACTGTAGAGAAGGAGGAAGGTGATGGATGATGGAACACTTTCCATTATCGAGTGTATGGGATCCCTGCCTAATGTCTTCAAGGCAGTTGATCGTGAGAAGAAGGAAGATGGTGGAACATTCAATTATCTAGAGGTATGGATCCTTTGCTAAATGTTCACAGCAGTTGACTGTAAGAGAAGAGGCTATTGATGGTGAACACTTTCCCATTATCGGAGTGTAGTGATCCCTGCTAAGTTACAGCAAAGTGACCTTAAGAATGTAGTAAGGCTGATGATGGCTAACATCTTTCCATTATCGAGTGTATGGACCTTGCTAATGTTCAAGAGTAGTTGACTGTAGAGAGGAGGAAGGCTGGATGATGGAACACTTTCCCATTATCGAGTGTATGGGATCCCTTGCTAATGTTCACAGCAGTCTGACTGTGAGTAAGCGGAAGCTATTCGGAACACTTTCCCAGCATTGAGGTGTATGGATCCCTCATAATGCTTACGGCTGATATTGCCGTGAGAGAAGGAGGAAGGGTTGATGGTGGAACACTTTCCCATCTAAGGACAGGGCCCAGTGATAGAGTCGGCTTGGGCTGGAGAGAGCTCCAGGTTCGAAATCGATTCAGCGAAACACCAGTATGAGGCCTTGGTGCCTGTTAAATTTGGTAGGGTCAAAATCCTTCCGATGGTGCGGAGCGGAAATTTGAAGAGGGGGGGTTATCATCTCAGGCGTCGTCCTCGTCATCTGACCCGCAGTTCAAAACGACGGATCTCCGTCCTAAAAATAACTGGAGAGTTACTTCAAAAACGGAAGTTATGTCTAAAATCCCCATACACGATTTGCATTCGATTGCAAATTTCACTTGTTTATTCCCAACTTCCTTAAGAGATTTAGCTTCCGAACGTACGATTGCTGTGGTTGTGCCGAGTTGGGAAGCCCTATGCACTTCGTAACCATCTGCCGCCTTATAAGCTCATTTCATTTTACCAAGCCCTCAAACGGCCTTGAACATCTCTGGTGGAAAAGAGTCCTGAACAACCCATTGTCAAGAATTAAGATAAGAAAACTGACTAACTTTATCTCTGAAAATGAAAACATTCTCTGGCCATCCAACTTACTTCAACGTTTTGAAGGTCTCAAACTATTTACCTTCTTCAAAATCAATAGACTCTCAGCCAACGGACTTTTTGAACTCTCATTTGACTCCTGCTCTGCTCGAATTGCATCTCATGTTCAAGTTTTGCGTAGCTTTTTTTAAAAAGAATTATCTCTCCTTTCAATGCATTATCATCACCATGTTATTATTAGCTCAAATTTTCATGCTTTCCTTTATTTATAGTTTTAGTCCTGTTATTTTATTATTAGGCATTTTTGTTCTCACACTGTATATTTTTGTACATAGGTATGCGTATATTTGTTGTGATTTTATTTCTTCCTTTCATATAACTTAGATTTGTTGTGTTATTTGTCCATTATCCTTCCCAATTTTAAGCTACCATTTTTTTCCTTGCTAATTTCATATCTAGTGTATTGTAATGCGTTGTTTTTCATACCGTAACTAATCATTATTCATCATTTCAAAATTCAGTGATGCCCATTGGCCCTGTAAATCCAATCGATACCCCTTATAGCTAGTTTGTGTACAACTACACTCATCCAAGAAAGCATCTGTGCTCGGTTTCCTTTGGACATATCTCAAGGGGGTCAGGACAACTTAACGGAAGCAAGGACACATGTGACGCCAATCATGTATCCCTACGGGAACACGGTTTGCACTTCCTTCCACTTATACCCATTCAGGGAACCCTTTGGGTTCCGAACTCGGGGGTATACAGTGGTGTTAATGTTCTCAAAAGTTGAATACCTCCACACTGCATTTGTTCGGACGTATCCATCTCACACCTCTGGGGTTACAAAGGATTGCTGAACGTAGAGAAGATGTCTCAGGAAAGTCACACGTGCCGCGCTGTTTCGTCATATTGTCAGCTTCCCTACATTGCCATCTCATGGCCACATGATAAATATTCCCAACGTCACAAGCTATGTCGATGTTTCACTTAAACGACCTTATAGTAACATGATTTTCTCTTACAATTATAATTTGGACATTTAACATAGCACACAGCATCGTAATGCTGCTTTGTCCTTTTATTATCATTAGTGGAAAAAAAACCTGTTTTTATAAGAGATTAAATTTTATTCAACAAGAAACTGTTTAAGACAGAAACTTCGTAGAGACTCTGACCAGGATGGTTTTGCTGCCCAATTATTATAAAAAATATTTAATTTTTTTCAGGCTATCACAATCGTTTTTTGGCGTTCCTACCGTGTTAACATGGTAACAACGTCAACTGAACCACGTCACTCAATTACAGTCCACTCTTCGAGATACCTTTTGAACCAACATATGTACAAAACATATTACAAGTAAAATCGATCAAGTTGCTTATGGTAATGAATCACTGTGCTTACGATTTGGATAGTTTCTGGTAAATAAATGTGTGTTTGAAAAGCAACGAGAAAGAAGAAGAAGGGGAAAATTCTCAAGGGAGAAGCACTTCTATGATGCCACTCGTCTCTCTAATTAATAATAATTTTTATTTCTTATTTTTCAAATCTTTTGTTCGAATATGTCTGCTCATGGCATACTTTTTTCTTTTACAACTGAAAAAAAACTTAGCAATTTTGTTTAGTCTTAGCTATTGTCTCAGGTGCATTTAAGAATTTACAAATTGCTTACACATTAAAGCAATGACAACTACAATAATGAACAGCTAATTAAAAGTAAAAACAGCCTAACGAGTCTTCGCTTCCACGGCTGACTTAACACAGAAATGCTTTTTAAAAACACTTCGGTGCGAAGCGACTGGCTCGAATTCCCTGGAAAGTAAATAAACATTCCCTTTTTCTAAATGTTCTAAATGAAAGAAAAGATTTAATGACTTTTTTAGAATATTAAGGAAGTTTTTTTTCCCTTGTCTTATCGAGAAAAAACAGTTTTATTAAAATCCGCTTTCAGAATACTTAGCAAATTTTAATTGTAAATTTAATTAATATTTTTGGCAAATATACCTCTCTAGTGCAAATTAAACAAGATGTAAAAACTGTGCAGGGAAAGATGCAAATTTTTAGAAACACAGGGTAGAAACGCACTTATCACAACGCCATATTCATATCTTTAAGTAGTTCCAGAGAACTGCAATCATTCCTTTTAGCATAAGATATCTTTTATTATGTCTTCGCATGATGTTAAGGAAGAAAATTAGGTAGAATTGAACTTTTTAAATGAAGAGTTCGAAGGTACTAGACCATCACCATTTTGGGAATGTTCTGCTATCAGCGGCAATCAGTAAATCGTAGAATAAGCACGCCAAACAAGTGGACATTTTACGACACTGGACGAGAAATATCCGTAATGAAGAATAATTGAAAATATATTCCTAATACAATATTCTTTTTCGCGAATTCATCGGAAAAAGGCAATCAAACTGCTAATTTTAGTTTAGTTGTATTAGCATCCTGTTTTGAAGCAACACGTGTGCTGTTTTGGGACGGAACTCGTAATTTTGTACCTCGGTCAGATGACGAGGACGACACCCGATCTGGCACCCCCGTCTCCAAACTTCCGCACCACACCAGCGGGAGGACGTTTTACTCCCTACGTATGATTTACAACGTTCAACAGACGCCATACACAACGGATCTTCCGTAGAATCGGCTTTCGAAAATGGAACCCTCTGGCCCCAAAGCCGAGACCTTACCACTAGGCCACCGCGGCCTCAATCAAACTGAGAAAGGTATCAAACTGAGAATTTATGGTAATTAAAAGACAGACAATAAGAAGACCCACAAAAATGAGTATAAAAATAAAAACATATGGAAAATACGGAAATGCAAACAAATGAACGTATTTTTAAAAATCAACTAGTACCAAAGATATTACTCTAAATCTCATCCAGAATTATTTCAGATGTTAATTTTGATTCTTTTTCCTCCGACATTCATAATAATTGGATCGTGCGTAACTATAAAGGAACAGAATCGCGCTTCATCCGAAAGTTTTCGAACGAAAAGAAATTGCAACTAACAGTTCGACTGAAACAAAGAAAATAAATTCCTAACTGAAGCACTGCTGTACTTGAAATGCTTTAAGCTCGGGAATAATACAGGGTTAGCCTAAATAATTCATCGGGTTTAAAACACTGTGTATTGAGAGGTATACGGCCTGAAAAGACGGGTAATACATGACAAGATGCAGGAGAAGAGTTGCAGTGTTGGAATATGCGAAGTGTTCGTCGGTTACCAGTGTTCAGCGTGCATTCCTACGCAAATATGGAAAAGCTGCACCTGGTCACCAAAGTATTTTAAATTGGTTTCGCCTGTTTCGTTAAATTGGTTGTTTCTGTAAAGGGAAAATCACTGAGCGACCACGTGTTTTAGAGGAAATCGTGGAGAGCGTGAGACACAGCTCTGTGCGCAGTCCACAAAAATCAACTGTACGTGCAAGCCGTGAGCTGGGCATTCCGCAAAAAACAGTGTGGAATGTTTTGCGTCGGCGTTTGCATTTCAAACCCTACCGTTTGCAATTGTTGCAACACCTGACTCCAGATGATTATGCCCGCCGATTTGATTTTTGTACCCGAATGCAGCAAAATGTGGAAGATGGTGATGACTAGGCGGGGACATTGATATTCAGCGACGAGACGACTTTCCATCTGTCGGGAAAGGTGAATCGTCACAACGTGAGAGTGTGGGGTGCTGAATTCCCGCATGTCACTGTGGAGCTGGAAAGGGATTCGCCAAAAGTGAATGTTTTCTGTGCCATATCAAAGACAAAGCTGTATGGGCCCTTTTTCTTCATCGAGGAGGCGGTGACAGGTCCCGCGTACCTGGATATGTTGCAGTTGTGGTTGTTTCCACAACTGACTCCTCGACTTTCATCTTTCAACAGGACGGGGCTCCACCTCACTGGAGCACAATTGACCGCGACTTTCTCAACAGAGAACTGCTACATCGCTGGTCTGGATGATGTTCCTCTGTTGCCATGGCCCCCAGGTCGCCAGATCTGGCACCATGTGATTTCTTCCTGTGGGGTTATGTGAATGGCAAAATTTATGTACCCCCAAAGCCAACAACTCTGCAAGCACTGCAGGAACGCATCACTGCTGCTGTGACGGACATTGACGGAAACATGCTATTGAACGTCTGGAGGGAACAGGATTACCGTTGGGATGTGTGCCGGGCGACCAAGGGCGCACACATCCAACATTTGTAGTATGTACCAGAAACTTGGTGAGTGTAGGTATCTTTTCATGTATCACCCGTCTTTGTACGTCGTATACTTGTAAATAAACACTCCTTCGAAACACGATGAATCATTAGGCTAACCCTGTATATCATTTATCTCGATTCTCATAATTTGATTAATGTGGGTGTGACACAAAAATAGAACTTAAGTTCTGAAACAATACCCTGGCTAAATTATTAAACGCACCCTTGATTTTTGTTGTTTATTTGTTTTTGCGATATACCATTATTTGAAGATAGTCTGTGATAATAAAAAAATTTAAATTGGTCTATTTACATTGCTATGCCAATGCTTCATGGGGGTAAAAACATTGGGGGAGACAGTGGCCAGTTTGTAAGGTCTCGGTTTCGGAGGGTTCCAAGTTCAAAACCAATAATTCCACTCAAGATTCGCCGTATATGGGGCCTGTTGCCCGTTCAATCACACGTAGGAGGCCAAATCCACCAGCTGGTGTGGCGTGGAAGTTTAGAGAGTGGGTGCCGGCTCAGATGTCGTTCTTGTCAATATAACTAAACTGAACTAAGTGGGAAAGGGATGTTAATATAATTAAACTAAGTGGGTAAGCATCAATAAAAGGTTTTGTAGACATTCACGGGAGTACACAGTCTTGAATGTACATGAAAGTGAGCGAAAGTCTGAGATATTTGCCAGTTTTATTTATGTTACGGAATCCTTTTCCGCAGACGAGGTATAATCATATATCAACAGCATGATAAAAAGAATCAAGGCTCTAATCGCTGCGAAGAGGCCGCGGTGGCATAGTGGTAAGGTCTCGGCTTTGGGGCCGGAGGGCTCCAGGTTCGAAACCCGATTCCACTGAAGATCCGCCGTGTATGTGCCTGTTGCACACTAAATCATACGTAGTGACCAAACGTCCTCCCGTTGGTGTGAGTGAAAGTTTAGAGAGGGTTTCAGCTCAGGTTTCGTCCTCGTCATCTGACCGCAGTTCAAAATGACGAGGACCGTCCCAAAATAGCCCTCGTGTTGCTTCAAAACGGGACGTTAATATAACTAATCTAAACTAATCGCTGCGAAAGGCAGTCGACTAAATATTTTTTAAAAATACCCATTATTACTTCATTTCTATTCGTTTATAAAAATAATACTAAATATTGCTTTCACATTAAAACTTTTTTTTATCATTTGTAGCAATGATTTTGTAACATCTTATTTAGATAGCATTTCACAAGCAAAAATAATAAAAAAAGAAGATTCATTTAATAAATATTTTTAAATTGCGTGGTGCATCTATGAAATTGGCCATGAAATGCATTTCAGACGTAATTTTGTTGCTTTTTCAGCCGCCATTCATAATAATTGGACCGAGCGTAACGTCAGAAAAAAACCGGAATCATGCTCCATCCGAAAGATTTCGAGAGAAAAGAAACTGGAGCACACAGATAAACTGAGTTAGAGAAAGCAAATTCCTCGCTGAAACACCGCTGCACTTTCTTTGGTTGAATGCACGCCACTGAGTGCATTTCAGCTTGAAGATCGGGTATAATATATCATTTATCTCGATGCTCATAATTTGATTAATGAGGGTCTGACACAAAAATGGAACATGAAAAAAATTAATAAAAAAATTTGAAATTAACTCTCATTATATTGTCGTTTACAGATTAAAAATAAGGCACACAACTATGAAATTGATTTTGGGTTTCGGCAGAGAAGTTTAAAAATCTACACTTGTGTGCGATTATCAACGGTTTTTTGAAGTAGTTACACGGGCGACCAGCTCGATCTCGACCGCTATTAAAAAAATATAACTTCTGGAATTTGCGAAAATATTGCACAACAACCCAATCGGTATCATTATTTTT
This sequence comes from Araneus ventricosus, assembly GCA_013235015.1. Taxonomy (NCBI): domain Eukaryota; kingdom Metazoa; phylum Arthropoda; class Arachnida; order Araneae; family Araneidae; genus Araneus; species Araneus ventricosus. The sequence continues at coordinate 17,017 of BGPR01021878.1, forward strand.
AAAAATGGTATAAAAATCATTTTCCTGCACTAATTTGTCATATTTTTGAAGTTTTCATGTAAAAGCATCTGCATCTCATTTCATTTTTAATTAATTAAAATTCTAATTAAATATTTTTTAAAATCCCTCAGATTTACAAGTCACAGGGAGAGCAAAAAGTATATTTACACTTTAAAAAATATTAAGAGAAGCAACCAAAGATATGTAACTTTGGCTTTACGCATTAAATGAAAAAAGATGAAAGCTTTTTTTGAAAATGTTTAAGAACACAGAGTGCGAACTGTTAGTCGAATGGAACGCATCGAGTTGGAATGAAATTATTGATCAGATTCTACGGAGCATCAGCGAATAGACAGTATTGTCCATTTGTTATGCAATGGGATCACTAAATTTTCGGTCTTCTAGTTGGATTTTGATTACGTGCAAACCAAAATTTACGCAGTACTTGCGTTACAGACTTCAATTCGATACCAGCTTGCGCCATTTCCTGCAGTGAAGCGAAAATGACATGACGTCATTCAATATTCGCTTCATTGAAATGAAAAGTTTGACTTAAATTAGTAAATTTAAAAACACCAGGAATGAATTTTTGAGATGCTTTATAATGAATTTTAAAACACGCTTTTCGAACACCCTGTATATTTGTGCCAAATTCGGTCGTTTTAGGTTCAACGGTCTTTAGTCCATTGCAATTAGACCGAAAAATGGCAAATAGGGGAAAAAATTTATATAGTTTTGAAACTTTGGTCAAATACTTCTTTGACCTCAAGGATATCAGAACCGAAAAGTTTCCACCTCTCCGGGGGAGCTTCCGCTCCTAGGGAAGAAAAACTGAAGTGAAGTGGAGTGTTAGGTTAGTTTTTCCTAGATTTCTTCAACCGTTCATAATCAATGTTAGAAATGGTACAAATGAAAGTCGTAGAGCATAAAATTCTGCGTCGAATGAGTACCAACACTGTGTATTTTGTTGCAGTAGTACGATTACAATCTTTTATCAAAGTTGCAATGATTTTTCAATTTTCCAAAAAAAAAATCATTATTCTTACAAAAGACGACGCATACAATCAAATATTCTATCTAAATAAAGTTTGTATGCAACTTTGATAAGAGTTTGTAATCGTACTACTGCAACAAAATATATAGTATTTGTACTCATTCGACGCAGAATTTTATGCTCTACGACTTTCATTTGTACCATTTCTAACATTGAATATGGAGGGTTGAGGAAATCTAGGTAAAACTAACCTAACACTCCACTTCACTTCAGTTTTTCCCCCCTAGGGACGGAAGCTCCCCTCGGAGAGGTGGAAACTTTTCAGTTCTGATATCCTTCAGGTCAAAGAAGTATTTGACCAAAGTTTCAAAACTATATAAATTTTTTCCCCTATTTTACCTAATTTCAATAGGCTACTTCCCTGTAGAGCGCCAATAGGCAGATATGCACGCATACATTCGCTTTTATTATTAACCAGCCGCCTTCGGCGATCAGCTTGTTCGCCGGAACTGAAATTTCAACTGAATCTCTTATGTATAATTTTATATTCATGGTTCCCTTAGCAAAGTAGTTTTAAAGTTCAAATTGCTATATACATTAAACCCGCGTCCTTTTGGCAGCCTTGTACTTGTTCTGTTCCTTGTTAATCCAAAGGATGTTTTCTAAGCTTTAAACAATGGGGGAGAAACGCGCAATTAAATATTTGTTTAAACAATGAAAGCGGTTTTAAATGCGTTGCAACAATGAAAAGTATTGTTGTAAATTATGCCAAAATATATTTTTTAAAATTCATTAAAATTATAGAAAAAATCGTACGGCATCTTAATTGATATCATTGAAAAGGTTATGTTTTGAACTTTCAGATGACGTAAAAATCATTTTTATGCTGTAATACTTTCGAAAGTTATTAAGAAAAAGCGCCATAATTTTGCTTATTTTTTAATTAATTAAAATTTCAAAAAAAAACCGGCTCTGAGGGGCACATTTCCATCCTCGAAAGAATGTTCGTGCCAAATGTCATACCTCTAAGTCCAGCGGTCTGCCCTATAGAGCGCCAACACACAGACACACAAAGAGATATTTTAATACAAAGAACGGAAGAAAATACAGAAAAAGTAAACAATAGCGATAACAATACACTTTTTGCGCTCCAACGCAGCAGCATCCAGTAACAGAGACACACACAGACATTTTTCTTTATTATTAGTAGAGAAGATAGAGATTTCACCTGTACGTTACTGAAAATAAATTACCTTATTTTCATCAAAGGGTTAGTAAGCTTTTCAAAAAATTTTCAAAACGAAATTTATATTTGAACCGTTTTTTACCAAAATATACATTTTTATTTGAATAAGGGAGCAATCAAATTTAAAATTAAATAAAACAAATATTTAATACTCTCAGAAAAGAAACACATTTTTTCTCAAAAACGATGCGATTTTCAGGTTTGCGTGCCTTTGAAATTTTCCATGCATCTTATCTGTGGGAGAAACTGAATAAAACCTATAATAACAATTCCTAATTATGAGTTAAAAATAAATCTGTGTACCTATTTTGAGTTTCCATCTCATTAAGATTGTCAAAAGTTAAAATTAGTTTCGAAAAACACGAAATTTTAAGAAAATTCGCTACGTACACTTAAAAATATTTTCTATAAATTACTTTTATAGAAAATATTTTTATTAGATTTTCTATAATTAACTTTTAAATGGAGGAACGAAATAATAACCGAGTTTGTCAACATTTATTCTTTATATGAGAATTTAAACTTGTAGTGAGAAAATATAAAAATTAAAAGAATAAAACATTGCAGAGTTTTTTAAAAAATTTTTAATGCATTTAGTTTAACCCTTTAACACCGAAACGGCTCTCCTCGCCTTTAACGCGTTGACTGCCGCGTCACTCACATTCTGCCACGCTGATATTCAGACCTTCTGTCTAATTAGATGACACCTCTTAACTACGGTAAAGAGGGGGACATCTAATTAGATGGTTGGCGTGAATCACAGGCATGAGTCCAATTGCGTGCTGGGCAGTCAGCGTGTTTACCCCTTCTTTGTGGGCGTCGCATGTCATACGTTCGGCTCTTTTGTTCCCGTACGGTATTTAAATCCGTAATTAAGTTAACGTAACAATTAAATACAATAATCACCTAGTCACGATTAAATGTTTCACGAATATGTTTTCCTTCTGAAATATCACACAAATTGAGATTTTTATAGGTTTTTAAAAATTTTTCATCAATAGGACTTTGTCTAAATAGGGACGCTAGTGCTAGGAGGACGATATAAGATTAGGAGAAGAAATAAAAGGCAAGAAAAGATTTTTCAGTCAGGATTTTTTTAAAAATTGTCCAGGTGATTTCAGGACATGTCATCTTAATATACAAAATGTTATTGAAAAAAGGTGACTCAGTCGTTAGTGGGTTAAAAAGATACCGTATTTCCTTGACTAACTTAAACCCTTCTTGGTCGGCGTCGCATTGCATACGATAGGCTCTTTTGTATCTGTCCGCTATTTAAATCCGTAATCAAGTCAACGTAACAATTAATTTTAAATGGAAAAATCACCTGGACACGCTTGAATGCCTCAAGTATCCTTTACAATCTTAAATAGATTGAAATAATAAAAAATATATCAAATGGGCGGTGGCAACTAATTAGGAGGTTAAATAAAATCGTAAGGGAAGGGGGTTAAATGATAAGTAATCTGATCTCTCGAAGAGCATGTCAATCCGGGGACGGATTTTGTCCGGATTTGATACTCATCTACATTTTCAGTTATAAAATCATGTTCCAAATTCCATGTAATATAGGTTTTGAGTTTTTGAATTATAGTGTCCACGTGTAACACGCATGGGCAGACAGGCATACAGATTTCCCGTACGCAAAATATGACAGAAATCTTAAGATTTTTCTGTTTGAGTTTTCGTGTTCGCAGACCAATAACCAGTAAGGTGACCAACCGTCCTTCTTTTGTAAGTTCTGTCCTTTCGCGAAAAGTGAACACTAAATGATGTTACAAATGTTAAATTATTAGGCATTTATCATATCATTGTGTATTCTGTATTATTGTTGCAATTAATTAAATATTTCTTTTATTTATGATATTTTTAGCTTCAATTTATTTGTGTCTCCTTTTGTTAGAGGTTAAAAGTTGGTCACCTTATGAAGAGGCATGATTCGAAAAATGTGTTTTTCGGACTGAGGGAAGTATGAAGCGTGAAGACTTATCGCGCGTGAAAACTTAAAACGCGTGACACATTAAAACAAAATTATATAGATAATATCTCAAATAAAGTTGAGATACTTTAAACACGTTTTTCTAGACAATGTACTAGAGTCTGATGACAATTTTCAAAAATAATTTTTTATACGTTTTTGAAGTGAATATTACAGAATTTTCCTAATATTTGCACAACTATCAACAAAACAACAGGCTAAAATTCAAAATTATGATGCAGTTGGGATTATTCTAATACACACTCCAGATAAATACATATAAAATCTGCATACCAAATTAGAAAAGTGTATCACCAAAAGTGTTTGAGAAGTCATGTCACAGGTATAGGAATTTTATGAAATTTTTGGTTTTGCGAAAAACGCGTTTAAAGTACAAAAACACATTTTTTAATATAAATTTATGCCGTATTTTACTTAAAATTCACCATATTTATACATTACACACTCTTTCTTCACCTCATGGGTGATTTTACTCTTTGCAGCCCATTCATTTTTTCCCGAGCAACTCCGTTAGACTTAAGCGAGTACCAACTGTCAATGCCCGTCGGACTTTGTAAATGCATTGGTTGAAATTTATTAGAGCAAACATGACAAAAGTTGCCAATACGGAGCTTGGTATTACATCTAAGTTATTTGTGTTGCTTTTTATGGCTATCCCATAATAGTTCTGAAGTTTATCAATAAAATTGTCTGTCAGCTTTCTCTTCCCTCCCAGACCTTAGTGTTTATTTTTTAATTTTCTGAATCTAGACCCAACTCTCTTCTGGAAACCTTAAAAAATAACTAACGAGACATAAATAATTGTAATAAACAATAAATTAAATAGAATATTAATTATATGGTTAAAAAATACTGAAAATTGTTTCCCAATCGTTATATTTCCTTTTTCGATTTCAGCTCACGGGGTTTCCAAAAAAGGCTCTAGTTTTCTTTCTGGGTGTCTTAGAAATAAAACAAAAACAGTTTTGGAAACCAGAAAATGTAGGCTTTCGGATGAAACATTAATTTGTTTTTGAATTTTGGCCAAAAATCGATTTCCAACGTAGGCGGATACACAATAGTTGACTTCTACTTTTGCGTGATATCACCCTTGTTGAGAAACCGAGAAATGTGTGCTTTTCTCTCGTTCTGAAGTGAGCTATTACACGATTGAGAGTTTACGAATTGCCTTTCTAGAATAATTCCGGCATTTAATGTCCATCTTTCCTTACTTCTAAAGCACCCCCTTGTATCGCCCTTTATTGTTTAGCGAATGATTTCTTCGACACCTCGTTCTTTCCACCAAATTGTCCCTCGAAATGAGGTACTTCCGCTGATGGATAGCTTTGCGGAACGTGGCCATTTCCCCGCACTCTGGTATGCTCTGAAGCACTTGAAGGGGAAAGCTTTATTTATTGGTGAATTTGCTTCATTGCCTTCTCGCTTCTGCTCTGTGAAGAGTTGGACAGAAGTCAGAAGCTGTCTCCGAGCTCCTTTATGAATACTTTTCATGACGGCTTTCTGAAGTAGAGTCTTACTGCAGTTGAACAATCGGCATAAATTCGTTTCAAAGAACAACCATTCGTTTGAGTTTGCGGGATATCGCTTGTCTTAAAATAAGGATAAGTGTGGTATCACTTCAGCACGGACTGATAAAGTAAGCGCAAAAAGATGCTCAAAAATGTGAAAAAGAGTAGACATTCTTTTGATAAAAGGAAAAACATAAGAATAAATACACTAGAGTAAAGAAAGCGCAAATACAACAATTCATCTGTGCGGAGAATATGTTGCGGTTAATGCCATTAATCGTTTATTTTCAATAACAACCGTGGTTGGTAATAACCGGTTATTATTAATACTAATCAGAGTTTTCCATCGATTTTTATGACTACTAACACTGATTAATATTAATAATAATCCTAAATTCTACACAGTATAATAAGGAAAATCTAAGACGGAAAAATTTCATATAAGATCAAATATACTAACACAAAGAAAGTGAAAATATAATTCATATATTCAGAGAATACGTTGCAGTGAATGTCATTAATCAATTTTTATTAACAACCGTAGTTTGTAATAACCGGCTATAATTATTACTGATCGGATTTTCTCATCGATTTTTATTTCTACAAACCGTGGTTAGTATTAAAAATAATCGTAAAATCTACACAGCATAATAAGGAAGAAATTTGATGGAAAAATTTCATCTGTTTGCATTGTCATATGTATACAAAATGGCAAAATATGCTACAAAATTATTCAAACTAGTGTTCGGTTCAACGTTATCAGTTAGTACACGAAAAGAAAAAAAAAGTAATTTTTAATTACTTCTAATTAAATTAATTAATATAATTTAATTTTAATTTTTTTGATTATTAAACGTTATTTTATGAAGCCTTTCAACCGTTCATTCAGTAAAGAGAACCATCAATCTTCATTTTCTCAAAAGTTGAGTCTTTACACTTTTAATGATGAATTCAGGTTTCAAAAGGAAATCTTTTAAATTATGTTTTTCTAATATTATTTATGTGCAGTAAGTGGAAATTTTCTGCAAATGTACTTACAATCCATTAAATATAGAATCACACAACTTTTACAAAAATGAAGGAACAAGGAAAGAAAGACCGGATGAGGAAACGAGACTTTTCACCCTTGTCAACCAGAGGGCAATCATTTTATTAGTGCACCTTTAACAGTAAAGAAATCGCGTGAGTGCGCGAGTTTCGCTTTTCATTTCTTTAAGGAGTCAAAGTTTGAAGTAAAAAGAAATGGAGACGGGTGTCACTATTTCTTTATTTATTTTCTTTTTCTCTTATAAGAAGTATATCAAAAGTATATATTACTATCGCCGCAAAATTCGGCCTCGATATTTTGGTATATCTCCACGCTTATACCTCTATGAGTAAAGAAATAAAAAAAAATCATTTTTGGAATTATATGTCTGCATGTGAACACGATAACTCAAAAACGTTCAAATGTTTGTTCTTAAAGCACAAAAACTAAGGCTACGTGGTTTCGTATCATTTTGTGAGGAAATAAAGGAAAAAGAAGAATTGATATAGTGCATAAAATATCATACCTGGGTTCATATATCTTGTGCTGGTGTGAATTGTGTAGTCAAAAAATACTTTTACTTTTAACTGTGCTGAAAGAAATGGGTGGTCCTATTTGGGAAAATAGTGGTCCAGTCTGGGAAACTAGTTTCCTTAACTGGACCGATGACATACTTGAAAATATTAATTATTACTCAAAACAATTCTATTTTTTCAATTAAGATTTTTCTCTATTAGTGTATAATAAAAGATGTTAAGATAGTCCAAATTCATTCAAAAATTTCCCTATCAGGAAATTTTTTATTCTCGGTTTCTGTTTGTACAAAACGATTGGCATTGAACTACCGAATCTGGATTCTCAGTCATTTAACGCCATGGAGCAACCAATCATTACAAAACGCGTATAGCATGTAAGGGAAAGGAGAGTAAGATTACGCACCTAGTGGGTTTTTTGTTATAAAATTGAGAATTGAAAAGTTAGAGCCTCGAAAATACACTGAATCATAGTTTATTAACTTAGAAAGAAGGGTGCAAAAGAGGAAAATTTTAGCTTTAAAAAAATATATATTACGAAACGCAAGAAAAAAATGCCAAATGCGTACTCTTAACGGGCGTGGCGGGTAAGAGTACGCAGGACGTGAGGCCAAGAGTACGCACCCTAAAAATTTAGCAGTAGTCGCATAAAAATGCTCCACTGCCTTCGTAACTGGAACATTCCTCATGCCTCTATTCTTTACACAATCCACACTGGATCCAATCTTCATCATATGTTTGTTCGCAGCTTGGGCATATTGTCCACTCATTATTTGCCGAACTTGCTGAGGGAACTGGGTTTTCGATAGAATGCAGAATGAGTTTTTTCTTTGCTTTCAGGGCTTTTTCTTTTTTAGTTTTGTTCCCATTTTTAATTTTTTAAGAGCTCGATTGACCTTTGCTTCATCTAATTCTACCTTTTCCTTTTCGATTTTCTCTAACAAATTTTTGAATGGAGACGAAGTCATGATCTCGGATTTTTGAGATTTTCTTTTCCTTTTAGCTCCTCATTGTTCATGTCGAGGAAGTGGCACGATTGACTCGATACTGACATCTATTTGAGAAGTGGAAGATGAGACTTCATTCTCTTCAGGTGCAACTGCAACTGTGCAGTCGTTATCCAAAGGTGCTAAAGTTACTAGTGAAGGAGAACAGCAATCTTCACTTATAATGTCAGGGTTGTATGGCTCAATACCTGTAACTCGGAAAGCTTTTTTTGCTAGTTGAACCCTGGCTGTGACGCTATAAGCTTTTTGAAACATCCCTGAACTTCTTACAGCGTTATTACTTTTCCTGGATTTCCTACGAGCCGTTTCTCAGCTTCAGTTGAGTATAAAGCTTTCAAATGGGCAAAGAAACATTTATCCAACGGTTGTAGCACATGACTCGCATGTGGTGGAAGAGTAAGAAACGTTATGATTCTCTCGACAAAACAAAACTGCAGGTAGTGAGCAGTGGGGTGTGTGATTATCTGCTATTAACAGAACAGGGTCTTCTGCAGACGGTTTAGCATGCTTGACAAAATTTTTCAACCAGTCAATGAACAATTGGGAATTCATGTAACCAGTGTCTCTGATCAAGGGCAAAGTTCCATTGGGTGCATCTTTGTACAAAAGAGGATTCATTCTCTTTCTAGGAA
>BGPR01021879.1:9542-25958 GCA_013235015.1 Araneus ventricosus
ATTTTTTAATAAATAATGCGCAAACTAAGTACTTAAACACAACATGAAAACAAATTATCCCCCAACAACTTTTCCTTTTTTGTTTTCAGAGCGAAAAGTCACATAAAAGATTTGGGCCATTCAAAGTTTTGAAAAAAATAAGTAACAAGGAGTAACCTTAAAGCCCAAATTTCATGATGGATCCACTCCACGTAAATGGCATGCTGCCTCGGCTCAAACAACAAACCGTTCCGCTAAGTTCAAGTGGTTTAAAGACTCTCCCTCCCCAACACACGTATATACACCGGTCGCATTTCAGCATTTTTTGCCCAGCAGTGCAAATGTAGTCCTTCGATATCCAGACAAGTTGAATTTTCAAACTTCAGAGCACACTGCTCCAATTCCCTTCGGTTTCTCGCATTGACGAACGGTTTTGGCGTGAGCGGCCAACTCATCGTGGACTAGTGCACATGTGAATGTCTCGCCATGCAGTTGATATTTCAAAATTCGAAGTCTTTCACTTTGATAAAAAGTAATATAATACTTTCGAAGTTGAAAATTTTTCCTCCCTGTTAATATTGTAAATGTAAATTAAAAGAAAGTAAATCCTTTCGAATTTAATCACTTAGCCAATTAGAATTGAATATTAGGCAAAAAACACTCTAAATAACCAAAATGTTGCGGAGATAGAAAATAGTAGAATCCAACTACTCCAATGAATAAATAATGACTCGTCGATGGAATTTTTTCATTAAGTTGAATCTTATACATTAAGTTCTTAACCACCACTTCAAAAATTAGCAATATGTATTATATAGTGAAATTATTTAATATTTCATTAACGTGATCTAATTTAAAATTGTTCTCCAGCGAAATTAATGCTGACCTAGTGGTCGTAACAAGCACAAAGTCCGGCGCCACTGACGGATTTTGCAAAATAAAATGCTTTTGATTGGTCGTGTGATCTGTCGCTTTTCAAAATAATGCTGAAAACTATGTAAATATATTGCCGTGGTTTCCACCGCATATGCGTCCCCTTATTCTGTGCTTTGCCATATCTTAGGTTGGTCTTATGACGAACCCAGTCCTGTTCCTGGACCTATTTGTAATTTACCCTTACTGTATAAAAAAAACAGTGATACGTCTGTTTCGTCGATAATCATACCGAAAATACAACAAATAATTTAAAAATAATAAAGCAAACATTACTGATTTCCTACATTGACACGTGACAAAGTATTCTTAGAAAAAACAACTAGTTATCACAAGATTAAATATAATTTAAGTAAATAAAACTATTATACATCAGTTTACAATAGTTTAAAAATAAATAAATAAATAGTTTGTAAATCTGAATAAAAGTTAGCTACAACGACTAGCGACTTTTAAATAAGCACAGAATAATATGATATCATTTTTAAAATGGAAAGTTTCAAAATCACAAAATAATTCAGCATTATATTGTTATAAAAATCTTCTTTCTGTTGTACGAGAATGTAATACAAACAGCAAATAAAAAAAATAAATCCTATTCCACGGAGATGTTTTAGCAAAATTATAAACACAGATAAAAAAATAAACAGCCCTTGTATGAATTAAAAACTACGATCACAACTAAATTTGAGTCATTGAGCTTTTAATAGCGCCCAATGGCTTATTAGCTCACCAGTTTCAATGCTGACCTAAAGTCCAACTGATGCTCTTGGTTTGAGAGCTGGCTTTTATACCTTTTATACAGGAAGTGAGGTCAATACGTAAGATTTGACGTAATGTCTAGGATGATATTTCTGGCTTACAGTAGAGGTAGGACCACAATTCGGGATTTTTCTAGAAGATTCTTCTCTTCTTCTAGATGCATCAACGTGGCTTGAAAAATCGCATAACGACAATACAAATCATGAAATTAATAAAAACACTATCTAATACCAAAGAAATTAATCACTTTTCAAAGCGGTCTGAAATAGACTTTAAACGAGCAATTCAGCGTTACGTGTGCTCATGTGCCCTCTTTGAAACTTACCAAAGCTCTTATAAACTGGTCTAATCGTAGGTGCAGAGTTCAATAATGTTTATGAGTCGAAAAATTCGGTGCTGAGAGTCGTTTTACCTTTCGAAAAATAATGTTTCTCTACTGCACGAATTCTTTCACATCCATCTTTAAGAAATCACTGCATTCAAATAAGTGTCAAATAAGGCCTAAAAGATATATATGAATGCAAACTTAACCTAAATGGAACGGAAGGCAGCTAGAAAGATTCAACAGCCGGAACCAACTCCATTAGAAACAGCAAATGCGTACACCAAACTAGCAGAAGAAAATATCCAGGAAGAAGCCCCGAAAAGCATACCCGAAATCAATCTCAAGATCATTCCAAACTACAGCCTGATCCTCAAAGAAATCAGCCAACAATTTCCCAACACGGGAAATAGGCTTAGGAGAGAATTCATCGAAATTAAAGCAGACACCAAGGAAAATAGAGAAAAAATTATTAACCTGCTCAGGCAGAAAAAAACTTGAATTTGTGCTCAGTGAGGCATATGAAGATAGACCGGTGAAAGTCGTCATAAGACACCTCCCGATCGATATGGAAATCCCAGAAATAATCCAAAACCTGGAAGAAAAAATTTACACGATAGGAAGAGCATCACAGATAAAAAATTATAAGGAAAAGAGACCCCTGCCGCTCTGTCTGATCGATGTTCAGAAATACGGCAACTACGCAAATATTTACAATGAGAAGCAGCTCTGCTACCTTAAGGTAACGATAGTACCGTATAGACAAAGAAAAAAGGCAACAATTTGCTTCAATTGTTCCGGATACTTTCATTCGGCGAGGAACTGCCAAATGCACCCTAAATGCATCAAGTGCAACGGTCAGCATACAACCAGAGAACGCAGCATAAAGGAAACAATCACCGATCCTACCTTCATTAACTGTGGAGACACAGGCCATTTGGCGGTCTGGAAAGGCTGCAAAGCACTACCAACCATCAAAAAACACGCAAACAGGTTAAACATATGCCCAAGCCGCAACAAACAAGAGCAAGAAAGATGAAAAACGGAGGAAAAACTCGCAGAAAAAAAGCGCTGACGCGGTTGACGACATAAAAGATCTAAAGGAATCCCTCCAAGCACTGAAAGAGGTGAAAAGCCTACTCCAAGAATTCTTCACCCTGCTCGAAGCAGCAAGACTTTGCAGGAAAGCAAAAACAAGGAAAGAAAAGGTCCTCATTATGCTTAACGCACATATGAGCGATTAAACTGCTGGCTCACAGATCCTTCCCCACCCCCACCAGACAAGAGCATCACACAGTCCTGTCACCTTCATCAGGGAAGGTTTTATCATCTGGAACGGATAATCCAATCCTTTAAATCAGTTCGACTTCAACAACGCTTGGCCATTGATTCCATATATCAGGAGAGAAGATGGAGGCCCTTCACTGAGGCCGTGCGTTTCGCTAAACCCGTCATCGCTGTGTGTGTTTCGTTGGCAATGAGAGGATTCAAATTATTTAATTCTGATTTCCCCAAATGGGGGCGCTGTTATCGTTTATCACACGGTGCGTAAATCCTCTGTATCTTTTCGTCTTTAGTTAAAATAACAAGTCAAGAATATTACCTAGCTTGAGTCGTCTTAAGAATGATACATTTTCGGCAAATATGGAGGTATTGTGAAAAGTATTGTAACATTTTCATAACACACAAAACTAATGGTATAACACTTATATTAAATTACCAGCCCAGAAATAAAACTTTAGGCTTTATATAAAAGAAACGAACGACATAATACAAATGCTTGTTAGAACAAAAATTTTAAAATTTTATATAGAAATTTTTCAATATTAAAAGTGGTAATACTTTTTGCTTCAAATCTTATCCAAATATAAATACATGAACCTTATTTATCCCCGTCTATAAAGATATCTAAATACTTAATATTTTCCAAATACAAATAGAGAGTGTACAAACAATCCGTAGACATTTCAAGAAACCACAAAATATAAGCCGTTTTAAAAGTGGGACAATTCATGCACATTGTTTGGTTTTTTCTTCGCATTGTCAAAACAATTATTAGAAAAACTTCCCATCAAGAAGCACTATAAGGAGCAACTACCCAGAAGACATGCAAATTACACTGTGATTAATAAACCTGCAGTACCCAGCAATTAAACATACGATTACTTTATTTGCATTCCACGCATTTTATCAGGGTCCGGTTTTTGCCAGATGCTGTGGTATTTTTGAAAAATCTCTACTAGTATATAAAAGAGGCTGCCTCATTAGATTGTGCACATGCTTCAGCTTTTGAAGGTAGAGTACGGCTTCTGGAAAAAATGTCGTCATCATCTTCTACATTCCAGAGCTTTCATATAATCATGTTTTTATTATCGTTGATTAATATTCTACGGTAATATGGACTTCATAAAGACAGTTGAAAACTGTCGGGATCAAGTTTGTACTTGTCAAAGCAACATCGACGAAGATTGCTTGATAAAGCATAAAGGTTACTAGGTTGTGAAACACGTGTAGGAAGATTTAGAATTTCCAGGGCATGAATAAGGCGGAATTTCAAACACAAACATATGATATTTGATGAGGGAAAATTTGTGTATGTTACAGATTTCGCATCTAAATGTGAATATGTATATTGAAAACTCAGAGAGATACCCTCAAGATGTATATGAAGGTGGCTCTAATTCAGATGTTTTTGAATTAAGAATTGATAATTCTATAAATCTGGTAAAAAGAAGATCTCAAAAGGAGATACTTGTGAAGGAGTTCAGTATATAGAACGAAAGAAGCCGACCGTTGTTTCCTAGAGAATGGAATTATAATTCTTATCTTAAATGCCATAGAAAAATACTATAAAAATAAATATCTGTTTTTTAATGCAGGTGATTTTTATTTTAAATCTATGTCGGACACAGTAGGCGATGACACCTTGAACACTTACTGGAAACTAAAATCAAGAGTGGCAGTGGGAGGGGAAAGAACCATTGTTAAAAAGAAAAGATTGCTCCGCACTTTTTAACGACCCTATTAAAAAGCAGATGGTAATAATTATACGACTTTTAGGGCGTTCTGCCGTCGTCTAGCAGTTTGCAGGACGGGCCTTCTTGGCCGCTTTGTGCGTTAGAAGGTTAAAGACATCTTATGAAATAATTTCGCAAGACATGAAATTATCACTCTTTTTTGAAGTAGTAAAACAAATGATGATATATTATAACAGTAGCTTTAATAAGTAAAATGAGCAATGATCAATCCGAGGAGAGTTTTGACGAATCGGGTTTTAAGAAAGATGTTGAAGATTTGAAATGGCAAGTTCAAAAATCGAACTTTCGAAAGAAAAGCCAACCATTTTGACTTTTTGCATTCACGATTGCTGTAGCAGATATACTGAATTTTTGCCTTTATTGTATGAAATTCTTCGTATTTAGAAAGGATTTGTATTGAACACAATGCTGACAAAAATTTCAAGAATGAAAACTCTATTAATTATAATTTCAGGTGCTTTATAAAATACTATATATATCGATTCACTGACACCATTCATAAATGAATTTAAGCAATGATAGTAGAAATATTATATACTGTTAAAGAAATGCAGAAATAACGTACAAAAAGAAAAAAAAAATGGAAGAAATCATTGTAATTTCATTTTGTCGCAGCAAGCAATTAATCTTAATACCAATGTTAATATTTCGTTAAAACAGTTAATGATTTTTTTAATTCATTACCTTCTCTCATAAAACAAAAGTGGCTAATTTAAACTGGGTTTTACAAACAAATCTTCATCAGAAAATGCAATTGAAAGCCACAAATTCTACACAAATACAATAAAATGAGTAAATACATATTCTATGACATCTCACTGCACATATACTAAGTTATAGCTGAAGGTTAGCATTCACCTGCTTCTTATGATACAAGCATTATAATTAGAAAATTATTGTAGCACAAAATCTCATTGAAACATATTTTCAGTCTGTAACATTCGTTGCAGCTTAGTAAAAGCCAAAGAGGCATAGAAATTGTTACTCGTAAATCAAATCACCTTTTAATATATCTGACAAAATGCAGAAATATTAGGCCTCTGAACGATTAAAATATGAACTCCATATGAAGGACATTTTAAAATAGAGCAGACATTTCACAACAGAAACAAAACTTATATATTTTATGCACATACGAGCTCGTTTCGTACCAAAATTTCATTTCATTTTTGAACTACAGTTTGAAACAATCATGTAACAACCTCGCCATTTTCGTCATACACACTAATTGCGATCAGCTAGGCTATTATTCATCTCCCCAGACTTCATATGAAAAAACTTTGAATATACTAAAAGGATTTTGAAATTATTTCCTTACATAAAAGTTTTCTTTTATTTTTTAAGTGGTCCAAAAGTTGTAAATGCTCGAGCGGTAAGATAAATGAAAAATTCACAGCATGGAAATCATAACATGACTTGCTATCAAAGAATTCATACATTTTTAAAATTTTAACTTTAAAATTAATGCAGTTCTTATTAACGACAATAAAACTGCATCCGTTAAGCTAACAAATAGCGCTGCATTCTAAAATTGAAAAAAACCGGGATATTCTTGCTTTTTACTGGGCCTTTCAAGTGTTAATTGCTTCAACTCAAATTTTCATTTACCATCCCAGACACAGAAGTCCAAACTTTAAATGCTAACTTTAGGTAAATCAGTTTTAACTTCTGATGAACTGTATACTGTTATTTCTGATTGTGAATTGTTGCCTGCTGATGATTTAATAATGAGAAAATGCACCTCCTCTGGAAGATATGTGAAAGCACCTAAAAGACTTGATCTTTTGAATAATGTTTGTTATGTGCTTGAGGCTCTTTCTGAGTCTCAAGGGGGGAGGATGTTGTAAAGTGAAGTGAAATGTAACCGGCACCAGGCGGCGATGTTGTGACGTCAGCCTGCAAGGTGACTTATGTAATCAGAATTACTTGTGATCTCGGCGTTGCCGTACGTTTTATGTGTATCTCTGTGTTTTTGTCGTCCATTGTCAATAAACGTGTGAGTCTTAAAGGTTTTTAGTCTTATTTGGCCAATGTACCCAGCATCTGGTAGATGCAAGCCCCATATGTTTTATGAACTTCGATTCTATGTTAAATGGTTTTCGAACATAGTGCTACCCTCGGCGGGTCTGCTGGTACTTTGGATTAGAATTTTTGTGAATTCTTTTCTCGACATGGCAATGGATTTGACACTGCTGAAAACACAGAGGAAACCTTTCTGTACCTCATTTACGGTATGTGCTAAGAAAATTGAAGACTAGCTTATGAAAGGAGCTACTGAACTTAAGCAAATTTTGATTTTGAAATCGCAGATAAGCGATAAATTTGCGTCCTTGGATAAGTGCCAAACAGAAATTACGAACCTGATTTTGAAAATTGAAGATGCCGAACAGGCATATGAAGAAGACTTTTTGTATGCTTACAAGTACCGAGATAAATATACTGAGATTTTTCCGCAAATCGAACAAATGTGTTTGAAAGACTCGAGTACTAAGACTACGAGTTTCTCTGAAAAGAGAAAATTTTAGCTCCCGAAGAGCTAAAAATTTCGACGGAGATGCTAAAGATTATTTGACTTTCTGGAGCCAATTTCGAAAAATACATGAAGATGCAAGTATACCGAATGAAGATGAATTCCAGTATCTTCTACAAGCTGTTGTGCCAAAATCAAAGGTTGCTCGTATGTTTGTAAGAGAGCCTGTGAAGAACGGAAGAAAAATACGGAGATTTTTTGAGTCCATTAGTGTTACTACTACCTAATGCATGTGCTATTAGTGCTCCTACTTACCTGAAGAAGTGTTAGTGGCCTGGGAAAGGAGCCGAAATCATAGCCTGACAGAGACTAAAGAATCCCGAACTTTAGAACAATTGATGAGATTTCTTCTTCGGGAAGTAAAAGGGGAAGAAATGATTAATTTAGCACGGACTGGTTTCGCCTTCCACCAGACTTCTCGACAAAAAGAACTCCATAATGATCAGGTAAAACAATCCGAGTCAACAACAGCATCAGCTTTAGTAAGTCTTCAAACACCAGGTAAGAGAATTCATAACTGTATTTTTTGTGATAAATCTTATCCTAATGAAAAATGTTTTTCCGCAAGGAAAATGACTTTATCTGCTAAACAAAAATTATTGTTAAAGAAAGGTGCATGTTTTTCTTGTTTAAAGAAAGCTGGTCATTTAAGTAAATTTTGTAATGTTAAAAATCAATTGAATTGTTCTCATTGTAATAATCATCATTTTGAGTTAATGTGTGATAAAAATAATGAATCTAAATGTGTTCCAAAACCTGAAAATTACCTCTCTAATTGCAGCAAAAGCGAAACTATCTTTTTGCAAACAGTTTGCGTTCTTATTCAGCATCAAGGTCAACAAAAATTAATCCGCGCAGTGATGGCTTCTGGCTCACAAAGCAGTTACATCAGCGAAAAAATCGTAACTTAGCTTAAAGCATCGCCTCTTAGAACCGAAACAGTGATTCATGCGCTGTTCGGGGGGAAAGAAACTAAACCAACATATCATGAAATATTTCCGGTCGAGGTCAATAATTTAAATAGAACTTTTTCTTGTCGTTTTGAAGTTCTTTCAGAAAAAATTATTTGCGGTTTTATACCTAGGATTGAGAATAAAGAGATCTTGAATGAATTAAAAAGAAAGAAAATAGATTTTACTGATTCTTCTCGAAATGAAACGGAAATTGAACTTTTGATCGGAGCAGATATCTTAGGAAAATTATTGGCAGGAAATATTGTTGAATTAGAGTCCGGCTTAACAGCCGTAGAAACGAAATTGGGTTGGACTGTATTTGGAAAGGGCTCATGTAAAAAGGATAATATTTTAACGACATTATCAATGTATTCCATGAACGTACCAATAAATAAACTTTGGCAACTTGAGGTTTTAGGGGTATCGAGCCCAACCGAAACTGAAAAAGAAAAGGGTGATCTTGATTTAAATGATTTTAATAACAAAATAAAAATTCTTCCTGATGGAAGATATGAAGTAGAACTTCCATGGAAATATGATTCTAAGAATTTACCCAATAATAAAGAGTTAGTCTGGGAAAGACATGAAAGAATGATTAACAGATTTGGAAAAGGGGAATTTTTTTCGGATTATCAGAAAGTATTTCAGGATTGGGAAAAATTGAACATTATTGAACGCGTGCCAGATTTCGAATTGAATAGAGAATGCCATTATTTATCACACCGGCCAGTAAATAAATTAGATAGCCAAACTACTAAAATTTGTCCGGTTTTTGACGCTTCTGCCTCTCAGAGGGGGAGTCCTTCATTGAACGAATGTTTATTTAACCCTTTCGGGACGGGCGATGCATATTTGGTACGCTTGGAGTTTTCGCCCACGGACGGGCGATGCACATTTGGTACGCTTGGAGTTTTCGCCCACGGACGGCTGATGCATATATGCATTTTGAGCTGAAACAATTTTTAAAGACCACTAGATGGCACCCTGTGTCCATTTATTTTGAACTGAACATAATTATCGGAACCTGACCTTCAGTTCGTTCACTTCCTGACTGAATTTGGTATTTTCTCATCAGCTGTTGGGGGCGGGGGGGTCCAAAACGTAATGTAAATAAACAGAGCTGGGATGCTTCACTCTCCACGTGGTTTGCGTTGGTGAGTGCGTTTCAGTATCTCACCGAATACTTTTATTTATTTCTTTTCGCTTCTATGTGGGGTTCCTTTTGGGTTTTACCGTCAGTCTAGTTGCGTCATTCTAGTTACATATCGCGTAATTGCGTACTTTGCTTTTGATTTCGGAAAGCCTTGACTTCAGTTTATTATGGCGAGAAAGCGTTATTTATCTGAGGCAGAATATGCTCGTATGATAAATGATCGAATTAGCAGATGAGAGTGATGATTCATTTTAAAAAGAGTTAAAAAGTTATATTTCTAGTGCTTTCTTTGCGCTCCTTCCTGCTTCGAGGTTTTCACGCTCAGTTTTCGTTTTCAAATTTTTCTACTTCTTCTTCTAAATAGTCTTTCTGGTATTTTTTTATTAATATTAAAGTTTATTTATGTATTTTGCCTATTAAAATTTCAGAAGAATTAGAATAAATGCTTTCGAAAATTATTTCTCAAGGTAAGCAAGTTTTTTATATATTTTTTCATATAAATTAGAGGAAAATGAGTATTTAATGCTAATTTTTACGTATATCACAGTTTAAATAATAATCTGAAATGGTACCAAAAATTACGACGTTAGGACGTAAACTTTTTTTTTTGTGATTTTTTTTCTGAAGTTAGGCTTAGCGATGGAAAACCCCCGTCCTGTGGGACAATTCCTTTCTCCTCCGCTCCGTCCGGTAGGAAGGTCTTGGACGAAGGCGCGTCGTCCCGAAAGGGTTAAGGGAATTAATCTTATAGAATTAATACCTGATATCCTTGATCGATTTAGAATGTATCCTATCGGTATTAGCGCGGATATAGAAAAGGTATTCTTTATGTTGTCTGTTGCACCTAAGGATAGAGACTTTTCTAAATAGATGAATGAAATGTATTTATTGAAAGATGTAGCTTTGCTACGTTTTATGAACTTTAATGAAACATCTGAATTGCATGTGTTTGTAGATGCATGCAATTGTCATATACTGCTTGTGTCTTTGTTAGATCTGAGGTAGAAGGTGAAAGTAAAGTGAGACTAATTCGCGCTAAGAACTGAGTGGCTCCTTTAAAATCTTTGAGAATTCCAAGGTTGGAATTGATGGCTTGTTGCATCGGAGCAAGACTTGTTAATTCTGTTATCAAGCCGATCGATGCAACAGGTAATAAAGTCACACTCTGGTCGGATTCCACTGTTGCTTTGTGATGGATTAAAGAATATGGAGACTGGTCTGTTTTGTTGCCAGTCGCGTTAAAGAGATCAGAGAGCTAATTGGGTGTTATTCATGGAGACATGTACCAGGAAATATGAATATTGCCGATCTTTTATCTCGTGAATGTACTCCCCAACAAATGTCAAATTCCAATTGGTGGAAATATCACATTCTAAATCATAAAAAAAGTTTAATTAAAATACTTGATTTTTAATAATAAAAAATAGAAATATAGTGTATATCCCTATAATTGCAAGTACCTAAATAAACACTAGGTTATTGATGCAAAATTTGAAAATAAAGGGAAAAATAAATATTTACATTCAATATTATAAAAGATTTCAAGAAAATTGTAATAATTAACACTTCAAAGCCTTATAAAAAATCTTCTATTTTAGTACTCTATTGACATGACGGAATTGGAACCTATATATTAGTACTATCTATCTCCTTCGAATTCAGAATTTTAAGATTCATAACTATCTAAAGAACTCTAGCAATTTATTGTTTTATCACTATCATCGGAATTATTCATAGATGTGTCATTTAAAAATTTACATATTTCCTCCTCGGAAAGATAACTTGTTCTTTTAGCAATAACTGCGCAAATAAAACAGAGATGCAAAAAAAAACCCTTGACAGAATATCTCCCATAAAATCCCAACCCAAGCGAAAGGAGAAACTATAAACAACCACTCCAAAATGAGTTAAAGAGCTCTTTAGCACATGCTTCTACATTCACCAGCCCATGTTTCTGTTTATCTCATAAATCAAATAATTCTAATTGAATGATTCACAGACACGTGGCCGACTACAATCTGACCTCGTAGAGAGAAATATTAATGTATCAAACTTTTGAAAGAAACATGGAATAGTAACGTCATCTGATAGAACACATTTTGTTCCAAGAGCCCAACGCATATTTGCGGCGTTCGGCCCACAGCAGCAATTTCCCCGTGACGCACGGAATCGGCGCTCGCCTATAGGGGAATCTAGCTCAAACGCATATATGCGGCTCTCATCCGGAAGGGGTTAAAATGGCAACATTTTTAGAAAGTATAGGGTGGTTAAAAAAAAACATAGCCAAACTTTAAAGGATAGGTCAGGCACATGATAAACTTTCAGAATCGCATAGGAACAAGCATGCTCAAACGCCATCTGGATGATGCACATGGCATTAAAAATAAACAACGCTGCAGAGAAGACCGGTATCTTTGTAAATATCAGTGGTTTTGTACTGGAATTTTTACATAAGTTGCACTATATATGTATGTTACACTTAATGTGGATAATCAATAATTATGCATAATAACGGTTATTATGTATAATAACCAAGTTAAGCCGATAAAAGTGGATAATTCATGAGAATTTAACACATTAACCGGTTATTATGCATAATTACCAATGAAGTTCAGTCAATGTGACTATTTTCAACGACATAGCTTTTGGCTCCTCTAACATCCTCTAAAGTTGGTCTTAAAATTTAAAAATTTAGTATTAATTAAATGTTTTTAAATAGAATTTTGATTTATTTAGTGATTTTATTTTGCTCCGACTACGTAACTGAGCGATTTTTATTAATTTATTAATTTAATAAAAATCGTTTGCGTGGAATTTTATGAAGCCGCTTGTTTATATTTTGGAATTCCTCATTTGGAATTCTGTCTTCATTTGCGTGGTAGTTTATTTGATACGTCACAATATTCTATTCTTCTTTTTAAAAATCTAGAGTGTTTCTTCCCAATTGCAAATATTAGAACTGAGTAAATCTATTAATTCTTTAATATTCATTGTTCTGAAAAACATTTCCCGCTAGTATCGAAGTTATTAGGGGCAAATGCTTTACATTTTTTTACATTCTCTGATATATTTGTGTTAACCTCTAATTTTTTCAATATTTAATATTCAATGTGCTACAGAAGCTAGTAGGTCCCGGCTGCCCCTTCTAGCGAAGACATAACATGTTTTTTTTAATTAACAAAATTTACCCGGTGTCTATTTCAGATGACTCAGGCATCGCTAGCACAATTTCTCCTGCTTACGTTTAGTAATTATAAAACGCAGATTTCTTACATACAATGAAATAGCGAAGCTACTAGGTTCTGCCTCCTGCTGCTAGCGAAGCCGTAGGATGTTTTTTTAAGTAAAAAAAATTGCCCGGTGCCCATTTCAGATGCCGCAGGCATCGCGAGCGCAATTTCTCCTGCTTCACTTGAGTATTTAAAAAACGCAGATTCCTAAAACTCAACGAGCTAACGAAGCTACTAGGTACTGGCTCCCGCTGCTAGCAAAGCCGTATGATATTTTTTAAGTTAAAAAAATCTGCGTGGTGTCCATTTCAGATTCCGCATTCCTAGCGAGGGCAGTTGAAATGCTACATTTGAAACAGGACACAGTGCAAAGACAAACCATAACTGTCGTATGTTTAATAATTTTTAAAAAACTTGGCATTAAATATTACTGTAATTGGAATACGAAAATTACCAAAGTTATTCGTTCCAACCAAAACGTTTATTACTTCAGTAAGAAGGAACCAAAGAAAAAATAGATCAAGTAACATTTAAAATCATTTTACAGTTAAATGTGCACGCACAAGTACCTGAAACATTATCGCATGACATAAAAATTAAAATTAGAGTTGATTTTTCAATACATTTTCTGCATTAATCACATTTACCAAAGACGTTTGGTCAATGAGATGACATGTCAATGTAATTAATCACATTAACAAAGCTTCATAAGTAATTATACATAATAACCGGTTAATGCATAAATTCTCATGAATTATCCACATTAACAGACTTAACTTTATTATTAAGCATAATAGCAGGTTAATATTCATAATGACCGCAGTAATTAAGGGGATAAGAGGATATTAAGGAGATATTAGCATTTGTAGTAAATACTTTTTTACTGCGCATGCACGGAATTTATAGCGCAATTTTTCTTTCACAACTTTGGAGCTATATATGTAGTGCAACTTGTATAAAAATCTGTTACCTCCAGATGGCGTTTGCGCACCCATGTTCCTATGCGATTCTGAAAGCTTATCATGTGCCTGACCTATCGTTAAAGTTTGGCCACTTGTTTTAATCACCCTGTATAGGTTGGAAATGAATTTGAGGGAAATCCCCATTGTTTCCCTTTAAAAAATAGTCACTATTCTAGGGCATCTGGCGAGTACGAAGACTGAATAGGCATCGAGCACACGACTACCGTCGAGAAATGTAACTTCGCTCTCCCTTGGTTTCGACGTGATGAAATCTGACCAAGACCACCAACGATAGCAATTTTTTGAATCGGAGAAGCATTCAGATTATCGCACCTCATCTTTAAAACCAGCCTCGTCAGTACATCGGCTATCCGGGCTTTTTTTCTGATGACTTAAACTACATGATTTGCAGTCACATGCAATGTAATTTTTAAATCATATTGTGGAACTTTCAAACTGGTAGATACTTTAAAATTCACCTACATTTTACCCTTTTTATTTAATTATTCGGTATCACTTCATCATGAATATGGTTTCTGTATGTGTATAATGTACAGGTACGGAAATTAAACCGAACAACCTAATATTATTCTACCATCGTTTATTGTATATTGAGAAAAAGGGTACCAATTTAAAGGAAATATCATTTAATTTAAAACTCCATTTATTAAAAATTAAATAATGTCGTCAATTATATACAATTGCATTAAGTTCAGAATTTCCCATGATAACGTTCTTTTTTCTCAAAGAATTTCAAAACTGCATCAAAATGTATGATCGAATAAAAAATTTCTTCATTCCCTCTCTGTTTTGTATTTATGAATATATGAAATTTTGTGTATCTAAGAAATAAAGTAAAATTTTGAAATTTATTGATATTATGAGGTTTGTGTTTCTAATAGGAAAGTAAAAGTTTCAAATTTATTGATATTATGGCATATAATCTAGCAATTTAACTATAAGTTTCTTTTTGTAATAATATGAAGCATTCTACAGATTTTCTAAATATAATTATGATTTCAAAGTAATTTTTCCATTTTGAAATAATTTATCCAAATTAATGCTTAAAAATCAATTTATATCAACACAGCTTAATTTTACAGACATTAATTTAGAAAGCCGTCTTATGCAAACATGTATAAAACGACCTTCTAAATTAATGTCTGTAAAAATTAAGCTGTAGTTTTCCGCTGCATTAAATTTTCTGTATAGCCTCTCTCTCTCACACACACACACAAATGATACATTTACGACACATTCACAAATTTAGTATAGTCAGCAGCTTCTTCGTCTCACATTGAAATCCTTCTCGAACAGTCATTTCAAATAATAAATATTTTTTCTACACTTTATGAATTATGTATGCATGAACAACATAGAATAAAGTTTTGCTCCTGATTAATACTCTTAACAAGATCTGTGATGAACTTGACATTTATCATATGTCTCCTGGTATTTTTAAATCGAATTGTTTTCAACTTTCAAATATATGACCTGATTTCTTTGTCTTTTCTTCGCTTCACTGTACATAATTTTAAAGATTTTTAAGAGCATTCTTATTTTTGTGATCTTGTGTGTGCTTGACTTTTCGATCCTTGCTTTTTTAATGTTTAAAAAAATTGTGTCTTTTTTACGATTTTAATATAACGGCATGCAACATAGACTTTTTGAACTTCAGTGTGATGTTAGTGCTTTTTTTAAAAATCATTTATGCATTTAAATTTATATAATTAATATGATTTTGAGCTTTTAACGCTGTATTCTCTGCAGTCACTTTTTTTCTTAGTGTTTTAATTCACTTTGTGGCTTGTGTACTTTGTTTGTTTTTGTTCATGCATTCTATAAATGGAGTCATCTCTGTTGAGTGCTTTCTTTTAATAAATAAATAAATGTCTGCCTTTCTTCGTTTACATTTTATTTTTCCTGGGATTTTCCCTCATAAAATCAACTAAAAAGAAGATAAAATTTAAATTCTTGCTTTGAAAATTTTGAACAAGATTATAATGTGTTATTATTATTGTGCACATCATGCAGTCATTATGCGCAGAATGCAAAAAATAAATAGTTTGAAAATTTGAATAAAAGATAGCCACAACGCTTAGTAGATGAGTACCATTATAAAATATAAAAGGAAAATTTTCAGAAATCCAAAATAGTCTACGCATTGTTGTATTTACTGTCCTAAAATGAGGACAGTTGGCGTTAATGGGTTAATTCAACTGCAGAAATAGCTCCATGTTAAAAACACAAATACCGAAGAAAGTAATCACTTTTCGAATTGGTGTGAAACAGGCATTCAACAGGCCATTCAGCGTTATATGTGCTCTTATGTCTTCACCGAAACTTACAAAAAACTAATAAACTGGTCTAATATAAGGAGCAAAGTTCTAATAATATTTATGAAGCTTAGATTTGGTTTCCTGAATGGCTTTACCTTTTATAAAATTATGATTCTTTACTGCACGGATTCCTTCTCGACCACCTTTCAGAAATCACGAAACTTGATCAATTCAAATAAGAGTATAACAAGGCTAAAAAATTATCAGAGTGAAAC
>BGPR01021880.1:0-24829 GCA_013235015.1 Araneus ventricosus
AATACACCACTGAGAGGAAGCACTAATGTCCTTCAAGAAATATAACTACTCCTGCACATCAAGGAATCCTCCGTGAATACCTGTCCCTGAGATTCCGTCACCAGATCTCCACCCTCAACTTCTCAAAAATCGAAAGAAGAAAATGAATCATACATCTTTAGGAATATATCAAATTTCATCAGAAGCTTTAGTATTTTAATGGAAACCACACTTTAAAGTTGAACTGGGAATGGATTTTGTAAATTTTGAAAACGAAATTTTCAAAATTCTATTATAACCTCATCTTATTTAATAAGACAAAACAACTAATTTGAAACGAAACAAAAGTTGTGATATGTAAACTCTGTTTGATGGAATAAAACTATTTTCCGAAATGTATTTGTCAGCGAAATTAGGTATTGAATGCTAAAATTCTGTGCGTTTCGTCCGTCCATCGGATGAATTTAAACTGAGTTTCTGTTCTCAGATCCAGACAACTCAACAACGCGGAAGTTTTCTTGACATTTTCCTTTAATTCAATAGGGAATATGAAAACCAGCTCCATAAAACTGTAAATGAAAACCCTGAAGAGAAAAGATGTCTCATTAACAGATAATCCGAATTCCGAATAAGATATTTTAGTGACATTTCCTTTAGCGCCCTGCTGTCCTGGGTAGCTGGTGGTATGTGGCCTAGCTCTGAGCCCAGATAATACCAGCACTCTGAAAACCATCTCACTCAGTTATCCAACAGGGTGGGTTCACTCCAATGCTAAACTACGTGCGTTTAACGCTGGTTCAGGGCCAGAAGGCCTGAGAGGGGATTTCAGCTCAGTGGTCGAAAAACTTGTTCCTAAACACAAAGAGAAAGTTGCTCAAACGATTGCTATATATTGAACAGTTTGCTCAGCCCAAAATGCTGACAGTCCAAATGCACCAAAATTGATAGTGCACCAAAAATGAAGCAGCCTCAAACAGTTAATAAGGAACTTAACTAATATGTCCTATCTCCTTGAAACGTGAAATACCTTTTGAACTGAAACCTCGTAAATTTTAAATGATGATTTGTTGAGACAGCTGACCTGTTCACCTCCAGCCACCAGCTGGATGACTCTCTTTGACTCACCATAGACAGTTTGAAAGATCTCTCAGTCGAAACAAACTTGCCTCTAGGCCAAGACGCACCATCAGGGCCCGCGTGATCCACAACGCCAAAAGGTGCATTTTAGCAGCATATTTGCTGAAAATATACTATGTAGTCCCTGGCTAATGTGCAGAAATTTCTCACCCTGGGGCTGAGGCAATGAGGTCTGAAACCCCCATTCAATAAAATACCCTGGCCCAGTCTGTCTACTCTTGAAATCTCCTGCTCGGTCCCAACATCCCTCAAGGATGTAGGTGAAAATTTAAAGGAGAGATGCCAAGTCTGAGGCCACTGGGCTTGGTTGACAAAGGACGAGGTCCCAAATAGCCAAGGCGCTCGCTCTGAAATGAACCTTAAATGAAACTTGGTTCCCAATAAAGTGGCTAAAATTACAGAAATTGAAGGCAAGATTTAAATACACTGAAACGCATAGTATTGAGTTTTGAATATTTTATATGGCTACAATGGAAAATATTCATTTTCGATTAGTATCCGATTCTTAAATTGTATTATAGTCACGGTAGTCTAGTGGTAAAGCTCGGCTCTGCATCATGGTCTGCGCAATAGAAAATGATATTTACTACCAGTTTTCCTAGTCTACTATACACGCTAAACCCACGCCGTTGTTCAAACGTTCTCCACTGGTGTGTTGTGGTGGAAACCTGGAGAGGGAGATGCCCAAGTCTGAACGTCTAAATAATCTGTCCAAAATCTCCTCGTGCTGCTCGAAACTGAT
Source organism: Araneus ventricosus (assembly GCA_013235015.1). Taxonomy (NCBI): domain Eukaryota; kingdom Metazoa; phylum Arthropoda; class Arachnida; order Araneae; family Araneidae; genus Araneus; species Araneus ventricosus. The sequence goes on from BGPR01021880.1 coordinate 1,859, forward strand.
TCTCCTGAATATTAGTAAACTGAACCAAACTAAATTACCACTCACATCTGAAGATAAAATCGTTGGCTTGGTGAACCAGCAATCTATTATTCAGCGGTTTTACTGAATTATTTCACAAGAAACATACAACAGAAATGAGGGATTGCTTTCATAATGCGAAATAAATAAAACCATTCTATTCACCGACTATTTAAAAATCCTACTAATGAATATTTTTTAACCACTTACCGGCACATTTTTTTCCCACCTCGGAAGCCAATTACTCTTCAAGTCGATCATAGACCTGTCTCGAAATTGACATCTGAACTGGAATCTAATGTTCAATTTTGCTGCTTCAAATAAACTCTCATTGATCCCTTGGAGGAATGTAAGAGAGATCCCAGCACTCCACCAGAGAATCACTATACTGTCTCCCAAGTGCTACAAAATAGAACTGAGACGAAGAAATGTTCTGTAAAAACAAAACAGATAACAAAAAATTCTGACAGGTATTGACTTCCGAAAGAAGTGCTTCTTTAAAAAATAAATGACCATCTTTAAATAACGATCGTTGAAGAAATATTTATTTGAAGTACAACCAAGAATATAGTTTCAAGAAACGTCCATAGTATTCAAACCGGTCCACCCTCCTTGCTTCATGAAATGGTTAACCCCCTAACTTTGAAGTAAATACTTCTTTTAGAGGTAATAAAGGAATTCCCTGGACAGAACACTTCTAAGAAAAGAAATTCATTGAATAATGATTATATTAATTTGAATTCAATTGAAGTTAATTATAATTATCAGTCAGACACCCCTGCCATGGTTTGAAATGTAAAAAATAATAGACTAGAATATATCACTGAAAATGTAAAGAACCTCAATGAAACCCTAGCATTGATAATCCAGTGAGCAAGTATACTACCACCGGCTCAGAAAGGGTTATGCCTGAGCCCGGATATTCAATGCACTGAACAATTCTCACTGCAGCTGGGAAAACGCTAGTAGAAACACAGTGTTTTAAGGCAGAAACCATTAATAAATTTCCACAGAAATTTGGTAGGCTGCTGGCTGTGTCTAAGTTCAAACATGTTTTGAAAATGTTTAGGTCTTGATATGATGGTGTTATTTAAAATATTCTAAAAACAAATCCATTCATTTCTCCACATGGTAAAAAAAATTTTATAAAGTGACTGTAATATTTGAATAAAAAAACAGTTTAGTTCAGCCTTGACATTTCATTTAAATTCACACCAGCAACCCAGTAAATTAAGTATCATCCTAGTTTGAAGTGGGCAAGGTATAGGTGGAGGAGAAGAAGCAAGTATTTATAGTAAATGTTTTATCTGTTTTGTCACTTTTTCTTTTAGTTCTTGATTAGACTAATTGGATTGTTCTTAGAAGAACCAGCATTTTCTATTTGCTACTCATGCCCCACTTCTCCTGATATCACTTCCATTTCATTCAGAATCTTTCTCAAATCTTATTTCTAAATATCTCCTAAATTCAAATTTTCCAGTAGTCCAGGGTGCAGAATCGAGAAAACGAACATGTATAATGCCAGCAAATTCCATGTAAAATTGTTTATCATTCTCTCATACAGATTTGGTTAAGGCCTCCAAGAAACAAGTGAAGTTTTTTGAAAGATCTCCCAGGCTTTTCTTTTCATTGTTTATTTGAATCTCCCAAAATTACCATCTTTTTCCCTTGATGTTCATCCCAAGTAAAATGACATGAATCTCTTCATCTAGCTACTGATAAAACCCGAAATCAATAAATGTATTGAAGCATTCAATCTCTTTGGTAAAGCCTGATAAATTGTTTTCAGAAATTATTTTATAAAGAAGTGGGTGTGAAAATACTTTTTTTGGTATAAGGACAGGTATCCTGGTTTGAAACCTATTTTGTTCTTAATATGTTTTAATATAATCAATTGATCTACATCGATTCTAGATTGGAAATAGTTTCTTCTTTCTTGTTTCAGGCTTTTATTCACCAATTTACTATTTAAGTCCATAAAGCTCATAATATCAAACCAAGTAAAATAAATACTCATTTGTCCCAGTGGCCTTTCAAATTCTGTAAAAAATAGATTTGGTGATTGATTAACAGAATTCATTATTTTTCCAATAATCATCCAAAAAATCAATAAAAAAAAACAAATACTTCCTCACCTGCTTCCATGACAATCTAGCCAGGACCAGCAATCCCCTGACCTCAGTTCCCTCCATATGCAACTGGCAACTGGGGTCTCCTTAATGAATACTCACTCAAAGATCGGAATGGTGACTGAGGCGAGGAAGCCATTGAAAAGCTCCTGAGGAACCAAATGACTTGAAACCGAATCTGCACCTAGAATCTGCTGGATGATGGATTATAAATACTAGTCCAGACTGCCACATGACTCACTGGTTTCATCAGCGCGCCCACGCACACTGAATGGTGCAGTATTTCCCTAAATCTTTGAGACAAACTGTTTGACCAAAAAGATTTTCTATAATAGGAATACATGAATTGTAGCTGTGAACTACAAAAATATCTTCAGTATTCCTGTCACAAAAAGTATTCAAAAAACAGGGAATGTGCTTCACCACTCAATAGAGTAAAACCAGGCCAGTCGCAAATGCTTACTATTACTAAAGTGCATTCTATAGTGCTGGGCTTCTGACATTAAAAGATCAAACCCATAAAGTACAAGTGATTAAACTCAAAACGTATGAAATAAACTAGAACTTCCAATCAGAATTACTTATTATTCATCGAATGAAACGATGTTCTCCCTAAACATTAAATCTCTTGCTAAATACCAAAAATGAAACCTTCAAGGGATAAAAGCATTTATGAATCTGTTCATAACTAATCTTAAAATTGAATTTTAGACAGAGTTTCTTTTGAAGTTTATGCGCTTCATAATGTAAAGCCCAAATAACCACCATTTTTTCATCGGGAAATCTCAAATGGTGTGGGAACCTACAGAAAATACTTCAAAACAAAAATAGTGGAAGTTCATCACAGTGCCTAATTTTAAATCATAAATCTTGAGTAATAAAAATTTGTCATCCCTGATATTGCAGAGAAAGGTATTTTATACTCATGGTTGATTCTGTGGAAGCCTGTCTTCCCAAAGGAACCCCACTCAGCTGCAGAAAGTGCCTTCGGCCAAACAAGAACCTTCCGATTCTAATCACTGAAGTTAAAGTCAGTTGCACCCCAGAAATTTTCAAATTCACTGATCCATTTTGTCCCGCGAAAACTGTCTGTGATTCTCATAACAGTCGCCAGAATGATGGCTCTCATAAGTTAATTTAAGTTTGGATCTGAATTTTTCAAACCCCATTTTTCTGATCCAGATGTAAACGATTTAATTGAAAGAATTATATTATATAAACAAAATGTACTGATGAATATATAAAATAGTTTAAAAATATATTTTGTGAAATATGCCATATTCTTCAAGAAATCAAAATTGATACCCACAAAAATTATATTTTATGAAAATTAAAATGCTAAACTGATGAACTAAATCATGTGACTAAAATAGAGGCCAAAATATAAAATTTGATCATTAATTTATTAAAGGATCTTTATACAGAATCAGAGAATTTATAGGAAGTAAAATTGACCCTGAAATGCATTACCAAGCTGAACTATATTTTTTTCATTGGATGATAACTTTCCAAATATAAAATAAAATCATTTCATTTCAATAATAAAGAACGAAAGAAACCTGGCTTTTGATTCTTTTTTGTGACTATCTCTTTGAACACAAACTCATGAACGTGATCATGAGTGTATTTGCGATTACAGATTCTCTGGGGCCGTATAATTTTTTTCAGCTGACTCTACTGACTGAATTTGTTATTGGGAGCTTCTTTGCCAACCCTCGTCGAATCACTATCCAAAATTTACAAGAGATCTAATAATTAAGCCTGTAATGATCACAGATACTGAGAAGTTCATCTGATACCGTTGAAACACGATGTCCTTCATATAGGATCGTTAGTAGAAAAAGATTTATTGCTTATCAATGTAGTTTTAAAGTCGATGGTATTCTATTCACAATTGATTAAAATGTCCAATATCTCTAAAAATGAGTTGCTTGTACAGAATGAGAAACCTGTTGTGGAACTAGCATCTGGGTAAAGGCTGAAATTCATGAACATTCTAAGAGTGATGACCCTTGACTCCTAATGGTATAAACAACCTGAGTTAATTCATTCTGTGGTACCATAAGTTTCAAGTGGGTGAGCACCACTTTGGTCTTGGTAATCAGAAAGTTCAAAAAAAAAATATATTTGTCACAAAAAACGATAAATATTGAAATTTGAAATTTAGCACTTAAGAATTGGGAGAAAGCATTGTAAAATGAATCAAATTTGACAGAATCAAGTAATTCTACTAGAGATAGTATCATCTTTTTTTCTTTTGTAAAGTGTAGTTTTAAATTATATTGCAGGCATGAGATTCTTGAAGTAAACCATAGATCATGAATTTTTTGAAACATTTGATTTGAAACGATTGAACAAATTGAACACAACTCATTTAGAATTAAGAGCAAAAAAAACGTAGTTGTGAAAAGAAACATTCTCCTTATGCTAAGAATCTCAAAAGAGAAAATCTAGAAACAAACTGCCAAGTGAGACTTGAGAACCATGTCAGTCAAATTCCATTTATCTGTTGAATTTGTATTTTTTTATTCTTCCCCAATTACAGGAGATATATATATATATATAGACATATACTAAATGAAAATTAAAAGCACAAAATCCTTTAAGCAGCTGCCTCTGATGTGTGATTCTCTGCTGGCTCCTTCACTGCCATTGCTCTAAGTATGTCGTCTGCCTTGCAGCAGTTAGACATGGTCTTCTTCATATATGTAGACTGAGGGAGACCTTTTCTCTTCCATCCAAGATAAAACTGACAGCTGTTTTCCACGATCATAGGTAATATGAAACCCACCAGGAATATATTCTAATTTGCATATTTGCACTAATTCTTTTTTTTCTCAGAAAGGCAGTTTTAAATTCCTGTAATGTTTTGCTAAATTAAGTAATTTTATAATTTTTGCCGTTTGATTTCAACGATTTGAAAATTGAATGGCTAACCCTATTTCAGGGATTGAAGAGCACAAAACAAACAGGAAAAAGAAATACTCTGTTGCTGAATTGGAAATAGAAAATCCAAGAACAAAGCCCAGTGAATCATTAGAACCCAATTCAAATCAGATTTATCTGAAGAATGGTATCATTGCCCTTCCCCACCCAGTTATATAACAGCATGTATCCTCTTGCAGTTTCGACGTCTCCTTCCATGCAGCTTTAACTAGTTTTCTTTCTTTCTTTCTCTTTTGTCCCTATGTCACAGTTGGCGTTTTCAGGACGCCATGTATTCTCTACATAATGACCTGAGGAGACCTTTCTTCAAATATCCTCAGATGAACTGATGAGTTTGCTCACGACCAGTCTCACATAAACAGGTCTGGGAATCCTGGAACAATCCTCGGCAGCCTCACTACAGGGAACCATGGAATTGTAAAGAACAGACTAACTCACAATTCCAGTTAAAGATCGACCTTAGCATAGTCGTAACCTGTTACTACCCGAAAGAAACACCTAAGCTGGCAGTCGATGTGTTACCAGGGGAATCTACTGAAACTAAAGAAACTGTTAGAATTCTTAAGGATGTTAAACATTTCAAGCAACATATATAAACCTGTATAATCTCTACTGCCATTTAAATGTTGATATAAAATTTGATAAATTGACTGCTGTTTCCGGTATTTAATCAAGAAAACAAATTTTAGAAGGAAATGTTGAACTCAAAAAAATTAAGTAATGAATAAGGAAAAGTACACATACCCCTGATACCATACCTAATAAAACCATAAGAGAAGCTTGGTGGAGAGTCGTGGAAGAAACATTTCTAATGATATTTTAATACCTGAACCCATCACACCGAGCAGGCCGACCCAAGCGGTCAATTTTGAGGTGGGGAGACGATTCTGATCGCTGAGATAAAATGAATCAATTATCGCTGCTGTACCATCCCATCTATACATGGGTTGGAGCACTGGGGAGCTGGTGGGTGGGATGGAACTCCGAAACATCCAGATTGAGAGTCAAATTCACATCTCCAAAAAATAACCTGTTTCAGCAACAGTTGTTTGATTTGAACGAAGATAAAAGTGAAACGTTTCGCTAGGTTTTGTCTAAAAATTTTGTTCACTGGTCTGGCTCACCTTTAAGACGTGATTATTAAATTGAATTATCTGCTCTGTAAAAAGAGTCTAAAATATTGAAATTGATTGCTATTTAAGAGCACTTTTTTCTAGTGAGTGTGTGATACCCCACTCATTTAAGTAAAAGAAATTAAGGCATATATCCCACCTTTAAAATCTGTGTGATTAGTTAAAACATGTATTATTCAGACAAGATGCAAGTCGTCTGAACAATAGGCATCTGGTTATTCCATAAAAGCGAAAACCAAATTGATCTGATGAAATGACCTATATTTTAAGCACAATATTTTCAACAGCTCAAATTCTATTTAACTTAACACTATTTGTCTGAAAGTGACTCATGCTAATAAGCAAATACGCAATATAATATTCCTATCAGAATGTAAAAATCTATCTATATTTTTTTTTTTATTTAGCAAATACAAAATCAGCCATTTTAAAGTGCTGATTTAAATATCATTCCACAAATTTTTTCTGAATCTAAAAAAAAGCATTGAAGAAAAAAGTTATCTTTTGAATCTTTTTTTTTGTTCTCCACATAGATATAATTTCAAAATTACGGAATCTCCTATAACAGGGCAAACAGCTTTGAAACAGACATGAATCTATCAGAAAGCAAAGGAGAGGGAAGATCTCCTTGGAACATATCTGATTGGTTGACCGGAGGATGCACTTTTTCTATGAAATGGAATCTGTATACGCGCACGAAAAAAGACGATATGAATCTCTCAGAAAATCAAGGAATTGAAAAGTTGAAAATATTTAACGACCTGTCTCAGTGATCCCACCCGCCTGATATTATAGGTTTCAATAACAGCTGTCAGATACAGAAATGGAAATTTATGTTTACAGATGGGCGTCCTTGAGAGATGGCTCAAAGTAAAGTGATAAAATGAAACTTGGGTGGCTTTCATTACAGGATGCATTTATCTTGACTTAAGGATTCACAAAAAATATTTAAAACTGTATTTCAAATCTATTTTTATATTCCTAGATTCCAAAAGTATAGATTCCACAGCAAAATAAGGACAGATAGAAATGTCATTATTCAAAAGGGAACTTTCTTGGCCTGTGATCTGGGAGTGCTACAAGTAACTCATTATCTGATTTTAAAATGATGAATAACATGTTTTAATTTACTCTTTGATTCTGCAAAATGGGAAAACAATTTTAAAAATCCCATTGGTTTCTAAGAAATTGATTTCCTATACAAATCTGTTTGACAATAATATACCACTGAGCTTATCAGAAAAGGACCCTGATAAATTTTATGTCAAAACAGACGAATTTTAATAGTTTAATAAATGGATAAGGAATACTGAAATACCTTTAGAATAAATATACGTCAAGTAAAAAAACAAACAAAGTTAAAAAAGATGCAAGCCTTCATGAAAAGCATCATCTATAATTATATTTTTTTGTCAACACCCCTAATCCATCTATTCCCCAAATTGATTTTAATTGAAAATTCTCAGTACTTATCTGATGGCACAAGAGACATTAAAGCCAAATCTTAATTTCAGATTAGAAGACAAGTGATTGGATATGTTGCTGGGTATGCAAAACTCGGATGATTTGAACTTGCAGCAAGGCAATAAAGTTCTGAAGAGGATGAAAAAACCTACCTAGAATGGGTCAGTTTGGCTGTCTATATAGAACAAAAAAAAACTCCATCATTCCCAAGGGGATCATCCCTTGTGTCAAATTCCCCATGAGAACCCACTGGAAATATTACCCTGATATACCGTGACATCTAATTCCACAGAAAATCTGTAAATTTCAAACTTCAAGAATGATTGAGAACATTGACACTTGCTGGCACTAGGGAATGTTCAGAATTCAGTGGCTCCCTATTCCTGAGTTAAAGAATTTTCCAACTCATTCAATAATTCAAATTCGAATGAAATTAAAATGACAAACACTAGGGTATGTACGTGAATGCAATTGGCCACAGATTAAAAAATAAAAAGCCTTTATTTCCGTTGTGTTTATTCTCAAGCAAAGAAACGTATATGGTGCACAGTAATCATAAAATCTCAACAGGATTACCAATGGAACTCGAACAATTCCCTCAGAGGTTTTGCTGAATCTCACCAGCCTGCAGGCTCAAACTGGAACCGACTCTTTAACAGGAGTCATCTCTTTATCCCTAGTTGTAAGGACTCACCATGTGTAGTGGAAGAGATACAACCTCTGAGAGACCATGGTGTCCTGTGGGAAACATGTTTGTCTGAGAACCCTGAGAATCCTTCAAAAGTCGCCAATCTGTCGTCAAGTTCTCCAAAAAAAAATGCACGCCACCTGAGTTCATGTCGTCAAATCTCCACTGCCTGGTTCCGCCCAAAACAGCATCCCAGGGAACGATTTTCCATGGGGCTTGGTAACATTTGTTCCTCGAGCTGAATCGAAACGTCCCATTGTGTCCATTAAGAGACCAAGTGGATCTGCGGTCCTCAGTAATGGAGTCGAACCTGATTGACTGATGACCTCTGCCTGGTGTTAAGGACCTGTAAATTCTGTGACAAATACCCACAAGTCTTCACTTGACAACTGCAAGGTCCTTCCCAGTTCTGTTGCACCTGACCCAGGCCCTCCAAGCTGCCTGGGTTGCATCCAGACTGAGATCTCCCTCCTGAAACGGTGGTCTTGCTTGGAAAGTTTGGAGTCAAATCGAATTTCTCCACCTCCCATAGTTCCAAACCTGCCTCCCAGAGTTCCTGTACGCCTCCAACCGCCTGAATTTAGTTTCCAGAGAAGTATGTATCCCTTGGTCTCTCCCCAGAGGAAATGTCAAGGGGAAATCTTGAAGGACCAGGGAAAACTCTGGAGTCCAGCACGACTTTGACCTGTTTTCGGCCCTTTCGGGTCAAGATTGGCATTCCAACAATTTCAATATGCGCGAAGTTTGTCCCAGTAAAATCGTCTTGAGTTTTAAAAAGCTTTTCATGACCCCAAATGCTTCCACTAAAGGTTTATCTCTCAGAACTCTTGAATTGCACTGAGTAAATTAGTTGTCGTCGATAAAAGCCTCCATCAGTTACTCCCACCTGGTGATAGAAAATCATCTCTCTTAAGAAATAAAGGAGTCCAGCCTCAATACGTTGGTCGTGGACCACAGAGTTTGCTTCGCTGGGTGATGCAATGATCTGCTGAATTTCATCTGAATTGGTCTGGTTATCTGACCTTCCACAGCTGTGCCTTTTGATCCACTAAGTATAAAAAAAGCCAGCTGCCATGTGGTTATGATTCCAGACATTCAACTGCTCTGAACTCCTCTTTTGAAGATTTGAAACGGCACTGTCCCAAGCAGAGTCGTCGAGATTTTGCACATCTTTTCCACTGGAGGTTCTTTTGGTGCATGGTTGTAAAATGTCTGAAAAAACAAGAAATCTCCTGATCCTGCTCCTGTATCTCTGCCTTCCCCAGGTCTACCGTAAATTTGAATTTTTGAAAGTCCCCAGAGGCAGAAACCGGTGATAGAATGTGCCATGGTGACCGGCGCTGAAATTTTCTCTGATCCGCCATCTCTGATTTGAAGCACTAAGCTTCCCCAGACCTTTGCTTTTTCAATCTGTATAGTCCAGTAATTAGTAGTCTGAGTTTTGGGTTGAAATAAGTCCTTCACTTATGGTCCGTCTAAAAAGAGTTTACCCAAAACCTAAGGTCCACCAAAACAAAACACGGATACCGCCAAACCCGATCCTTCAGATAGAGTCCATTTCCCCAACCTGCCATGTAGAAACTTCTAGTCCTTCAGGGAAAATTGTCTTCAGAGAATTTTGTTCCAAAGACGACCAAGTCACTTTTCCCTTGAGTGAACGTCATTCCCACTGGCACCTCCTGTAAGGTGCCCCTCTTGTTACCTAAATGAAGCTTGTGGTGCCTCCTGGGATTCTGTGTCAGAGGGAGCTGCCTGTTCCAGGCAAGACCTCCACCATCTTTTCCAATGCCATTGAGACTAAATTCCATCATCTTTTCCAAGTGTCAGCCTGTTCACCCAGCTAGTCCTGGGTGCGGTTAGAGACCTTAGCCAGCCAGACCAAATTTCATGCTAAAGCACTGATTTCAACCCGTGGGAAAAGTCCATTAACCTGTTTTGAAATATGCGTTTCTTTCGCCCTGATGCATGCCGACTCTAGTACCGAGCTGCTAAACCCTCTTCTGAACGTCCGAGAAATTCCCTGAATAGGCTCATATTAATGCCCTGTTTATCATGTTACCCCCAGTAGCCTTCCTGGCCCCGTCTTCTTGTTTTCAGTGTTCATTCTAAATCAATCAGGTGTGGGTTGCCCTCCACCTGAGTCTCAAAGTCTTCTTTGATTTGCTAGGGTCTGGGTTTAACTCATCACCAAGCTGACCCTGGAAGAAACCCCGCCGCTGACCTCTGAGATGCCAGTTGATCGGCTCACAGAACTGTCCATCCATTTCTCCTGTAGAAACTGGCACCGCCTGGAAACTCATTCAAACTGTCCATGATGCAGTCTGGGTCGGGTTTAAACTGCCTGGGGCTCCTCAAGGAATTTGACTTGTCGGGAAATTGCTTCTGTCTAGCTCAGATCAATGTTTCTAGGGGTCGCTCATCTTTTGAACTGCTTTCAAATTTCTTCACACCCTTGATTCCCATCCATCACAGATCCTTGATCATGAATCATTCTGAACTGTTCCTCCTGTCCAGCTCCATTTAGTTGTTATTACCATTATATATTCTTTCTTATTCATTTTCATTCTCTTCTGTCCAGTTTTCATCTCTTCCCAACCATTTCTCTATCCTTTTCCTAATTAGCCCCATTTCCTTATTCTGACCATTATCCCCCCACACTATAAAACAATCCTGAACTCCATCTATTGCTCTATCCATAATACATGAACTGAACCCACTCCCCTGAGAACCACAGATAAATTATTTGTAGGTAATGAATTTAAATCCATAGGATTGAAAAAAATAAAGTTCCTTTATTTCCATAAATATTCTTTCAAGAAAGAAATGAAGCACGCATGGAATACAGCACTAGTAAAATCGTACTAGATTATCAACACCACCATAATGCTCAGTGTTTCCTTGTTAACCACCAGCTTTTTGTTTTTTTGAATCAACTGACTCTTCAGTTTTGAGATTGTCTCTTTATCCTTTCACAGGAAGGACCTCATTACGTAAAGGACCCTTGAAAGTTCATGAAACCGAAATATGCTTGAGCCTGAGGTCCTCTTAGAGAATCCCTTGACGCCAAATGCCAATCAAGTCGCCAAAATACCAAACCTTGTCGCCAAATTTATCGCCTGCCAAGTTTTGCTCCTGCCAAGATTAGCATCCCAGGGAAACGACTCCAGCCTTTAAATAAAATTGTCTGAGTTATTATTCAAAGAACATAATCATCCTATCCCAACCTATTATTTTCCATTTATAGTTGATTTAATCTATTGAGGAAGAGCAGAAATTAGGTAAAACACTCATCTATACACTACGCCTAAAGGGGTTATGGGTTACTCCAATGAAACTGGGATCCAAATATTAAGACTGTAATTATCTGTAAAATCGTTGAAAAAAAAAGTATTGAAATTACAAAGACAGAGCACAATTGGATTGAGGAGGAAGGTTTCTTTTCCAACAGAAAAGTTATTAAAATTATCCCCAGTGTTAACCTCCCACCACCAGAAAGGCAGTTTTAAAAAAGAAAAAGACGAATCCAAATATATTCTTTGATGCATGGCCTCATGGCTTCAAGAATTATGTCAGGAAAGTTAATGGAGAAATAGTTTGCAGATGTCTCTACGCTTTGTCGGATTTCTCTAGACGAAATAGGCCGCGGTGACCTGGTGGTAAGGTCTCGACCTCGGAGCTGGAGGGTTTCAGGTTCGAAAACCGATTCCACCGAAGAACCGCCGTGTAAGATGGTCTGGTGCACGTAAAAATGCGTCGGTGCCAAATGCCCTCCCGTTTCTGTGGTGCGGAAGTTTGGAAAAGGGGTGCCAGATCAGGTGTCGTCCTCGTCGTCAGGCCGCGGTTCAAAATAAAGAGGTGCGTCCAAAATAGTCCTCGTGTTACTTCAAAACGGGACGTAGAACTAAATCTAGACGAAATTCCAAGTAGAATGTAAAGTATTATTCCTCCTATATTCAACAGGTTTCTGTGTAATATAAACTGAGTAGTGTAATCAGTAGAAGAAACAATACTTTGTCTCGAAAACGTAAACAAGTTTAAACTCAGTAGCTGTATCCGAAGATGTTAATCCATATTTTCCATCGTAATCAGATTTTCGATTCAAGGCAATAAATTATCCTTATGCTGACAGATGCATTTATTGTCTGAAACGATAAAATTAATGTTCCGAAACTGGAGGTCCCTGGAAATAAATTTATATTAGTGGAGATGCTTTCAGAAGAGGAAAATGTAATTCATTTCGATTCTGTTATATGAAAAAACTTGTAGATTTAAAGCATAAAATTCACCCACATTATGCCAAAATTATCAAGCCATGGATAACTTCTTTTGACATATGTCATGTAACATTGAAACTCTAATTTTGTGTTGCGTATTCTTTTTACTTGATTTTTAAAAATTTGTTTCACTAACTTATAATAAGAAAATTTAATCATTAATTACATCATAGCACAAAAAATTGTAAAAACATACATTTCAAAATTTAAAAAAAAAAATTTATATCGAAACGTCATGGTAGTCTTTAAAAGAGAAGAACATGATTTTTTTTACTATTGGTAGCGCAGAAGATAGCCGAAAAAAGGGTTTTCTGCATATGTGAATCTGTATTTCCAAAATTAACAGATTCACTTGTTGCTATGTTATGAAAATGATATTTAAAGCGGTTGTTTCTAAACCAAATTAAATTATTTTCGCTCGCACGATAAGTAAACGCAATCAAAAAATATATCTTCAAATTAGCAGAAGGGATCTCCTCCTCTGTTTTTACTTTCACAATTTAGTTCGTTTTCATACAGGTTTATTGTATCGTGGATATAATTGAGTGTGCAGTTTGTAACAGCCCCTTTTCACTTAGACCAATTAGCCCCAAACGCAGTCAAAGATCTATAAATTTGTTGTTAAAATTAAATACAGGGTGAAGAAAAAGTCCGTAGGAAATTTTAAAATTCATAAAAACCGGAAAAATAATCGAAATAAAAAACGGTTTGCAGGGTTAGCATCGTTAGGACACGAGAATTTTTTAAGACAAGAAAAATAACTAAAAAACTAACCGACAGATGGTACTGGTACAAGCGACTTCGGTGGAAATATGCAAATTAGACGATTATAAGAACTTGAGCTCCTAATCCACAACCACAATAAGTGAACGTGGATGCTGAGAGCGAAGGATAGCTTTGTTGGTGAAGTTGCTTTACGTGAACCAGGAATCAGCGACCATTTGCCTGCTGCATTCTGCCGTTGCTGGATTTTTGACTCGCCTGTAATGTGTTATCTGCTGTGGTGGTGGTCAGAGGGAACACATACTGCTACAATAAACAATTTGGAGACATTCTGTTCGTTATTTGCGTGTCTTTTCTTTGACTTGTATACGTCAGCGCCACCTATCGGCTGTTTTTGAGTTATTTATTTTCTTGTCTTAAAAAAAATCCCGTGGCCTAGCGATACTAATCCTGCAAGCCATTTCTTATTTCGGTTATTTTTCCGGATTTTAAAGTTTATATTGACGTTTTGTTCACCCTGTACTAAATCCATTCATATGTCTTATTGCATTTTTGAGTTCTCACGTTTACCTACATACACAAGAACTGTTAGATTGTAAAAAATGCAACTACATCATTTTTCGGCTTTACCAGTAACTTCAAATAATTTAAATTTTCACCACCATAGTTCCTTTCCTATTTTGTAGCATCTTTGGAAACTTTTAAATTATCAACGGTAATTTTTACAGTTTTAATAAATATCTTTTTCATATTTATTTTTCTAGTAATCAACTTAATTATTAATTGCTTTAACTTTTAATGTAATTTCTTTTAAAGTTTCAAGGTTTATCAAATTATAAATTACTTTATTTAATGGAACTATTTGCTTGCCATTTTGAACGGCGGATATTTTTGTGAGTGAACTGGTCTTATCATTACCTGGCTGGAAGTATTCCTTTGTCTGATATAGATTGCTTTTAAAAATACGGAACGTAGCGGTCGCACCCTCGGGGGTCGAAACCGTTGGATATTTCCTTCAATTTACTAACCAAAGATTCAAAGCTATCTGTTTCTTCTATCTTTGGGTTGCTCACTAATAATTTTAACGATAGAAAGTGAACACTATGACAGATTTAGTCCAAACTTTGCACAGAATGGATTTAGTACAGAATTTTAATTGATTTTTACATGCACATTTACAATTCTGGTGACAAAACTATACCCAGATTTCAATCATCTAGGGCGTTGCTTTTCAGAGTTATCCTTTTCACACGAACTTGCAGACAGATGTACTTCCAAAAATGTTGTTTTCGGACTCGGGGATGTAAAAAATCTGCAAATTCATTAAATATTTGAAGTGAAATTTTTAGCGATTATCATACAATCTCTTTATGAATTTTGTATATGAGAAAGTTAAAAAGTCGTGACTGAAGTTGAGCAGTGAAAAATTAAATCCATAGCAGTATAGTATGGACCGAAATAATTTCATTGGTCCAGTACGTTGCATAATTATGTTACTTCAGCGGCTAATTTCCGAGCAGAAAATCTTTTTGATTAAAGGCTTGCCAAGATTTAATGCTAAAGTTCAATTCGGAAATACAGTAGACGCCGCTTAATGTGATCGCGGTTAATGTTATCATTCGCTTTATATTATCAAATATCTCTGGTCCCTATACGACGTATTCAAATGTAGACAAGAATATTCATG
Organism: Araneus ventricosus; assembly: GCA_013235015.1. NCBI lineage: Eukaryota > Metazoa > Arthropoda > Arachnida > Araneae > Araneidae > Araneus > Araneus ventricosus. The sequence continues at coordinate 16,921 of BGPR01021880.1, forward strand.
TAGTGTGATCAATACATCGTTTAATGTTATCAGTTTTGAAGTGGAAAATTCAACGATATTTCATTTTCAACAGGATTGACGTTTGGCGTTCGGGGAATTTCTTACTGCACTTGGAAGGAAACATCTAGGAGTGCTTCTCTTAGGGAGTTCCTGGAATCGGATATCGGATGACATGATGAGAAACTGCTTCGTTCACGGAGGTATATGTGAAAGAAAAGTTTCAGTTGTCTTCCAACCCCATGAATGTATGCTAAAGGAAGAGTATGAAGAGTGGATGACCATTGACGGGAACATTCCAGTACCTGCCGAATTGCCAAATTTGAAATTTCGCCAAGCTGTTTGTGAGCAAGACCCAGCAATAAACATTGCTGATTCCGACGGGGACAATGTGTTGACGAAAATCCTCCTACGAACGCCAAGGCAAGCAATTGATATTCTGAAAAACGATGTGCAGTATCTTTCAACAAATGTTAAGAAACAATGCGAGTACGAACAAAATATAAGTGAACTGTTAAGGTTTAATTGTTGACAAACAACAATTAATGGATTTTTAAATTGTTATTTTTGAAATAAATTATAGATAGCCCTGGGGTAAATGTTTTTCCTTTCCCCTGATGTGATAAAAGTATAGTTGATTTTTACCCAATTCGGTTATTGTTATCATTCGGTTAATGTTATCAAAATTCTTAAGTACTGAAGTGATCATATTAAGCGGCAGCTACTAAACATTCCATTTTGAGCCTGGTATTAAGGTTTAATTCCAACCACCATTTACCATCAGTTATCTGGATATAATTACCTGTTTAGTACAGAAACACGGTATTTGTATGGTATATAAATGAGCAAAAACTCGCAGGTTATTAGTGCATTCCTCTTACAGTGCATCTCTAAAAATCTGCCTTCTGTTGCCTGGCTACTGATTGCATGGCATTTATATGAGGAAGAGGCTGGAAAGCACAGTAGAAACAAATGTTTTGTTCGGAATCGTGGGTTAGAAAGTAATCATTGATTTGATGATAAATATTATCCAGGTTTTGCCAATATCATTAATGACTTCGTCGATTTATCCGTCCGTAACATGTACATCGAATGCAGTATTTCTAAATTTTGAAAGTAAACTTTATTTATTCAAAGGTGTTATATTATGATATATAATTCGCATGTGAACCATAAACATCTCAGGTATTCTATAGGCACATAATACGAAGGAACGACATCACATTCAGAAAAAAAGAATGCGAATTTAGTCACTAGAGAAATCTGCAATGTCAAATGCTTAATTTTAATAAATAAATGTATTCACAGGTACAATAGACATTAAAAGATCAAACGCATAGATGTATGTGTGGTTTCAATCGAACATATATAAAATAACTCTTAGAATTAACTGCAGTCAGTTTTTTGACGTATTGTATTATTTAGTATTGAGCATCTTCTGAAATAATACATATACAATGTTTTCAATACTGCATTGTTAAAGTCGATTCATCTGCTAATTGTCTGACCTGTTTACAGCCCAATGATGAGACTCTCGTGCATTAGGATTTCTAATTGGGTATTAACCCGTAAACTGGTTATTTTTTTAATGCGGCATGAAGGGTAACCGTATTCCTCGGTTCTATTTCTCTAGTAACGAGTAACCTATGTAATTGGTATTTTCATAACGCGTTAAGTTATTTTCAAACTAAAGAATTCACGAGGAGTTTTATTCCTTATGCTTGGAAGAAATCCTAAAATTAACTAATTTTTAGCAGAAATTTTAATTTTTAAAATTAAAATTTTATACTTTATGAAGACGAAATTTAGTTTAAACCTGGTTAAAGAGACAGAGGTATATTTTTTAAAAAGAAATAATTGTATTTCATCTTAAAATTCCGCATTTTTCCTGCAAAAGAAAATAATTTTAAAAAGTTACATTCCTCTTAATACTTAATATAACAAATAAGCATTGTGGTGAACCAATTCCTATACTCTAAGAATATGTCAGAAACACAACATAGAAGAAATAAAATTAGAAAATTCTCTGTAATTTTAATAAGAAATTAACGTCATTTAATCTCATACGAAGCAAATCTTAAATTTTAAACACAAAATCAAAGAATGAACATAGTTCTATTTTAAGTTAAGATTACATATGACATTTTTGCATATCAGATTCAATGAATATATATGTACATTTTTCTAAGAATAATTATAACAATTCAAATTCGCTTAGCACTAAAAATCTATTTATTTAATTTCTATATAGAAGCTTGTAAACAGACTAAATTCAGTGTTGTAATTAGCTGTAAATTTAAATCTGCATATTCTAATTTATATCTCAATTTTATGCTTAAGATTAATGAACAATGTTCGATTGCATGTTTTTTTAGTAATTTGTTTCTTTTTTTATATTATAAATTTTAAAGCGAACGACGGACGGTCAAATTTAACGGCATTCCTTATTTTCCATCCAATCTTCAAAACCTTTCACTTAATATAAACCCGAGTCAACACTAAAAGTTCATTTTATCAACATTTCTGCAGCAATCTTCAATCCCATGTTAAACATATTATATATAATAGTCATTATACTCCAAGCACACGTATAATCTAGTGTATACATGCTTCGCTACCTGTTAAAAATTCATCCTTTAAATAATCGATAGGCTGTTATATCAGAAACTGGGTCTGTAAAGTTTTCTAAACGTCTTTCAAATCCTCCTGTATCATGCAATTTTAATACTACTTCCGGACGGAATCAGAAACGTTGCTTATAAAAAGAGAAGCAATGGAGTGTTTCCGGTATAGTTGGAAATTTCCAGAAGTTATAGGAAGTATTTTCAGGACATAATGAAGTCTTAGTTTCACTTTTACCGCAGTTCATTCCTCATTTTGGTTCTGGTGAGCTGTGATAATGTTGTTCAAGGAAACGAAATGGGGTATGGCTCATCGATTAATTTCGAGTTACTTTTAGAGCTCAGTTTTAGTTTAGAATATTGAAGATGGATGTTCAGAAATAAGAATCGCACAGGGCTTATTTATTTATTTTCTTACAAAATGGATTAGAAGGATCTTTAGAATGTATAATCATAATAAATAATGGATTCAATGCAAATTTAGAATTAGAGGAGCCTTTTTTGTTTGTGATTTTAAATTCTGAAAGTGAAGGAGCCATATTTTTGACTAATTGCGGTAAATATGTTGTTAAAAGCACAGTCATCTTATTACAAATTGAGTGTAGGGTTAGAATGAATCAGATCTAAAATATTCAAAAGATTTTTTTCATATATAGCTTTTAAAAAATACTTCTCTAATGTTATGTGCGATGTTATGAAGATTCTAAAAAGAAATTCTTGTTTTTGCTATTTTAATAGTTTTTGGAAAAAATAAAATTAAAAATTCACGTCAGTAGATTCGTATCTTGGTTCTGTGCCTAATGGTAGATCGGATTCTATTAATTATCAAATTCTTGTAATATAAATTTCTGTATATTATACTTCTGCTTGCATATCCTGTTTAAATTAAAGCTATATATATGTGATTTAACGCTGCAAGAAGAGCGAAATAATGATATTGTTATGGACCTGTAATGTCACTTCCTTTAGTCTTATGTTTGGAAAGATACATTTATAGAAGTTCTTTTAGAATGCCGGAGGGGAGGCTTAGTCAATATCCCCTGACCTTGGCGATCATTATGAGACTTGGCGACAAAAATGAAGGTCCTCGAAAATATTAGAGTGATCGTCCTATCTCTATAAGGATTTGATTTGACTTTCCCTGGCGCAAGATCCTCAAATATTTCATTTAGGTATGGAGATATAGAGAATCTACTAGATAATACTATGTGACGTCAAATACTGTCGGAAAAAGTATAAATACCGAGCGAAAGATGAGTGCGATGGAATGTGTTTGAAGGTCTGGAGGATCTCTTTGGAATTTGCTCGCAGTACGAACTGGTACAACGTTTACAAACATGTTCAAATACCGTTGAGCCAAGCGAATTCTTAATTATATGCAAAGCTTTATTAATGTAATGTCACTCAACACTTTAGTAGTACGAAGTAAACATATTAGCTAGAGAAAATCGTAGGATGCAGCAAAAAATAGACTTGCTTCCAACTAGCGGAAATTATGGGAAAAGCAATCAGAGGGGTTAAGGAAATTATAATATAACGTATAATAGAAAAACAAAACAAAAAGTTAAAAAAGAAAAAGAATAAATAAGAAACAGAAGATTTAAAAAATAACGATAATAATATACCTTTTTGCGCGCTCAACACAGCATCATCAAGTGATTGCATCTACAAAAAATTACAACGATTAATATTTAAAACACATAATATAGAATTTAGAAAGAAAAAAAGAATTCGAAATGGAAGGAATGAATGAATGAGAATCCGAATGACGAATTTTTTCAAACCCCACTCGCCAAGGATGCTCTAAAATGGACAAAATTGTCTTTCAAGGGTAAGATTATAAATCAAAAGTATTCCATTTGTGTCCTGAATTCTGTCCAACCGCAATATAAGAAACATTTCCCTTTGAAAAAATCAAGAGGCAAATAAAATCCTTCATGAAAATCCAAAGGATAATAGAGTGAGTAAAATAATTTACCCTCTCCGCCAAAATTATAATGAAGACAAGAGACGACAGACACACAAGGACAAAGGAAGTAAAATGTTCTGGAAGCAACAAACCTAGCTCCATCCATGAAGAAAAATTGTAACTAATTAACCAGAAGAAAAAAAGCTAATATTTGAACAGTTATAACAAATAAAATTTCAAAAAAATATTGTTAAAGCTTTTGATCATTTAAAGAATATTCATAAGGATAACGGATTCAAAGATTTTTTCATTAATATTAATAGTTTATTTTAAAAGGAGTGCAAAAAGTTTCTAATTTATATAATTTATCTTCTTATAAAGTTCGCAATATGATTTTTAACAATAATGTTATTTATCTGCAGATTTGGATATTTGCCCTCAACGTGAATTTGATCCGAATAAAGGCTGCGGGGTGAAGAAGAACCAGTGTTGCAAATCTCCGACTGCGACAACCTGCGTGATTTCTGTTGCATCGACTACTGCGGCAACAGGTGTAAATCCTACAAGCTAGGAGACGCCAAAGAAAAGAAATACCAATATCACTGCAAGATGAGCTACCCTTTCCCCTAGGATCATAGTGCTTGAGCCTGTGACAAAGGAGATTTCAACTGGAGTATGGTTTCTCTATTGTTTTTTTCATTTAGTTGCATGCTTTGAAATAAATATATGATCTGCTGGAAGAGTAGCATTTCATTTCATTTCATTTAATAAAGCTCCATTAATAATAATTAGTGACTACCGTCAGTGCCAGGCTCCGTTGGTGCAAGGGCATTGCGGAATTTCAACACCCCCTTTTTAAAGTGTATAAATACTAACGGCGTTACAACAATACTTTTGGGAATCAAATCAAGATATTGCAATAAAGGGATGTGTTGTTATATCAAGAGGCGATATAATTACGGTATAAACCAGCAGGAGTGGTCATCCCTAAACTTTCTCGTATACTTCCCAAAAAAGGTGCTGTTTTCCCTCCCCCCGCGTGGATAAAAAATTAGAACCTACAGTAACCCAGAATTTAATGACTATCAGAACGTTTTTCATTTTCGATTATAGTAATTGCAAAATATTTAGGTAAAGAATCAAACTGAAAGAGATGCGTACCGATTAGTTCTACTCTTTCCGGTCAAGGACCAAGTGACGTAATTCTCTCCATAGCTTCCGCGTGCACAGAGATTGCTACCAGTAGGCACGTGCATGGAGAATCGGTTTAAACAATCGATTATGCAATTTGAACACCTTTTTTCCAACCGATTGGAAAGAAATTTGGGTAAAGATCGTTAATTAATGTTAGAAATTGTCCTACCAATTTTTATTTATCTAAACCAAAGGGTTTGACGGATATAATTTTTACAAGTATGCGATTTTACAGTCCGACAATCCATCAACCCTTCTACGGATTTGGTCCAAACTTTGAAACGGACCTACATTCATGATGATAAAACTGTGTACCAAATTTTATCCATCTAGCTATTCAAGTGTTTGTGTTATAGTATTCACATGAACAGACAGACGGACTCCCCATAGACTGATTTTGTCCAAAATTTGATAGAAGCCTACAAATTGTGTGTAAAGATCAGATACTAAATTTCATCCCCGTATCTCTAATAGTTTTAGAGTTATCGTGTTCCCAGACACACACAGACAAACATAATTCCAAAATTGTGTTTTTCGGACTCGGAGATGTCTAAAACGTGGAGATTCGTCAAAATCTCGAGGTGGAATTTTTTTTACGATTACAATACTTTCTCTTTGTATACTTCGTATCCGAGAAAGTAAAGACATACATTTTGGCTGTTTTAATGTCGACACAATACAACAATATACATTTTGCAAAAAACATCACAAAATCATCACCAACATGTTAACAAGTGTGAAAGCAAACAAAAATTTGAGGTTCAGCTATACAATGAATCCAATGTCAATAAAGATTGCGATGGATCTGTATCATCATCATATTTGAAAACAGAAATTGTTACGGTGGAACAAAATTGTGTTGAGATTTAAAAAAGAACATTGTTGTACAGTGGTTTATTGCTGTACAGAATATCTTTATATTCAGGGAGATTGACATTCTGTTCTATGCAAATTCACCGGGACCACTAAATTTTATTGTTGTATAGGGAATTATCGTTACATCGGATATCCTTATAATGGGAGTTTACTGCAGTGTCGTAATCGTACTTATAAATATCATGCTTATCAACATGTAAATAGATTAGTATGGCATAACATACAGATTAGATAACATTCATGTTAAAAGAAGACAGAAACCCTTCGGTGATTTTCACTTTATAGTTAATTTTCTGAATAAAACCATAACTTAATCCTACATAATTTATTACTTTTCAACTGTATTATTATATGAGGAATATAGGAAAAATTATTTAAAAATTAAATTTGAGCTTAAATTTTAATTAAAATTCAATAGTTAAAAAACCTTACTGATTGAATTAAAATTTCTGCATTAAAAAATTCCTTCTTTAAGTCAAAAATTGCACTGGAGTCAATTGTAACTTAACGCTACACTGCATATTTTCTTTCAACAGCTGTTGTGCAAGTATATTTAAATTAGAATGAATATTGTTGGAAAAGTTGTTGAAAACTTACTCTTGAGTTGAGTTTTTTTTATTTAAAATTTATCAATTAAAAAAAACCATAATTGTTGAATTAAGATTTCTGTATTGAAAAATTCCTACTTCAAGCTTGTAATTCTAATTAAATTATTTCTTTAAATAATTGTTTAAATACTCAAATGTATTTAACATTATTTATTGATCATTGCTATACTACGCATTTGAAAAAGCGCTCTAAATCAGGAAGTTAAATGTGTAATTAAAAAATTGGTCAATTGAAAGTGACTGCGTTGCTTTTAAATCATTGTCTTAATTTTAATTCATACAACTGTATATAAAGTTAAAATTGTGGTACATACATAATATTTCAGTGCTTGAGCATGATATTTACTTGCGTAGGCTTTGTGGTTACCATTGAAAACTGAGTTAAGCTCCAATGATTTCAGTAAATCATTTTGCAAAACAGAAAATTTTTAAACTTAAATAGATGAAAAAATTATACTGCGGCGTCATTTTAAATTATTTTCTTAAATAAATATTAAATAGTGTAACCATAAGACATGCTATAAATAATTAAAATGTATGAATTTTAAATTTATTATAGCATTAATTAAGTACAAATAAATTCAGTCAACCGTAAAGTAATGCCCTCACAGATTTTAATAAACAACTGCTCTAGTTTTAACACGTGTATAAATGCCATGTTTGAAAATTTAATTATAGAAATTTGTTCTTTTATGTCTTTCATA